>JAGKTI010024070.1:0-14532 GCA_018397915.1 Birgus latro
GCATGTAATAGTAATTTCCCGTTATCGGTATACCAGTAATAGCCTTTGGTAATAGATGGTGTATATCTTCACTGTCATTTTCACAAGATCAATAATAGGGCAAACTATATGAATATTGTCAATAAATATTCATTATGTGAGGGCCGGTAAAAATATCCTACGTTGCGAATGTAGCGGTATTACCTCAGCAGGTTCACATGTCCCATAGCAATACCCAACGTATCTTTTGTCATATGTATAATAAAACACAGTAATCCCTACAGATTTCTATCTTAGCCGTACGTGCCGAGGCCCAGTTTCAGCTGTTGTGACTTCTTAATTTGCACCTACCTTTATGACCGTTGTATAATTGTGTATGCATAATATTTTGTCATATCTGTTTTACGCACCTCTTTTTGTCCTTAGGGAAGAAATAAAGCCGTAGATTAGTTCCAGTTCGTCGGTTTTTCCCACAAACAAAGCAGCGGTGTCCAGGATTTGGAGTCATGTTATCTGTACGGCCACTCCTCCTGGCATCCCGCATGTCAACTTATGTAAACAAACAGACGACACGCCGGCGACCACGATCCCATCTGTTGACCGAGTCAGCTAGTTACACTGGCCTCGTATTCGGCGGTAAGAGTTTGTACTCCTTATCTTTTCTCCTCCGTGGACTATCTTTTCTCCTTCGTGGATGCAAACACAGCAGGCGAGGCGATGAGGCGCAGGTAGTAGTGCCAGTCATAAGAGTACTGTCATTCTCCCATTCCCACTATACCGTACCCCTCCACTAACCACTTCCCTCCCCTCGAGCACACACACACACACACACACCTCGTTGTCCGTGTGGCTTTATCACTCCTGCCTGATGACATGTTCGATTAATAGCTTCATTATTCACGTACGACTGCAACTAATGACGCTGATGGCTATGATCCTCAAAGTTACGACCTTTATATCATCAAATAGTTGTGTCAACGAGTTGAGTGCCCTGATGGATGTCTGGTGGCAGCAAGAGAGTTTACTGTATGCCAAAGTTTAACACTACAGTACATACTTTGACCTCTGCCACAGAGGAATATTGTGACATAAAAGAGTGGCTGTTGTATATCATATTTTGCTACTAATTTTCACTGCGTGACTGCTTTTGTAAGAGATTTTTGTAGTAAAAAGAGACGGTCTAATATGTGCAAAGTCTGCATTTTGATGGATAATTTTGCCAGAGAAACGATCATAAAGTGTGACATCCATTTTATGCTAGTGAGAACTTTGTTGCATGTCGACGTAATGTCGAATTTCATGACCAGTGTGTATTGCTTGATAAGTCTTACAGGTGCAGAGTGGGTCATATATAGGTTTGCCTCATATTAATATCCGTAAATGCAAAGGAACGCTAGAGTATATAAATACACTACAATAATTTGCACAATTTGAGTGATATATTATGCTGCATTGTGACAAAGAGCAATCCTTTTGGTAGCAGATATATGTATCTGAATGCAAAGTTCGTGGCAAATGGACATTGTAGCACACCCAGTTTGACTATAAGGTATGAGGTTTGGCGATTCTATGCAGGTAATTTTGCAAAACACTGGGATATGGAAAATGCTATAGCTATGCGAATTTTAATAAGAAACGTTTTAATGCCTGATCATCTCGTATTGCTCGATATATCTTAAACTTTAAGGAATTTTAGTCGCGTATATACATGGCTTCATTACTGAGGTAAGTGAGTAATGCTAGGGTATCAATACTACAGAATAAGAAACTTACCTAGTGTTTGGAGGATAACTGAGGAAAATCATGGTAATGGGTCAAGGTAGTTCGTAGTTCGTGTTGGACTAGGATGACATGTTGTCAAGTGGTTAAAGCATCAGACTGTGACGTGTTACAGCACCAGTGTTGTCAGCAACAGCAGGGAACAACTTCAGTATTTGATGAGGGTAAAACAGTATTCCTTGCTCTTCTACAAGTCTCCAGAAACAAGACTGGAATGCTCTCTCTCACATCATAGAACCACTCCTAATGCTGATATTAATCCATTCAGAACAATGACGTATTTTTCAGTTTAATCTGGCTACCACATAAAGACTTAAAGCAGCGGTTTTATTACTTTGCAGTGCCGAATAGAATAACGACGGTTATTTGTAATCTCTAATTAAGGAAGTTTCTCCTAGTCTGAGTAAAATCTCTTGGAGGTAAGAAGAATATGATTTGAAACTATACTCTAGGACTGCAGAGGTAAATATAAAATACTCTGATGACGTAATTCCATTTTTGAAATGGATATTGATAATTTAGCAAACAACGGTAGTTGTTGGTAATGGTTCCATGTGTTGACGTGTAAGGACGTTCATATTTTTTTTTTACCAGTCCCGGTAGCAAAGCTGGTATTGTTTTCAGTCTGTGTGTGTGTGTGTGTCTGTGTGTTTGTTAGCACGGTAACTTCGCAACTGCTCAAAATATCATCACAAAATTTTACAGGTGTGTGGTAGGGAAAAAATCGATCACGAGTTCGAAATTGGTGAAAGTAGGTCAAGGTCTGTGTGTCTGTTAGCACGATAACTTCACAACCGTTCAAGATATCATCAAGAAATTTTGCTGGTGTGTAGTAGGGGTGAAAATTTCGTACCAGTATTGTTTTCAGTTTGTCTGTGTGTTTGTGTGTCTGTGTTTCTGTTAGCACAATAACTTCGCAACCGCTTAAGATATCAGCACAAAATTTTACAGGCGAGTTGTAGGGATGAAAATCTCCGAGATCGAAATTGGTGAAAGTAGGTCAATGTCTGTGTGTTAACTTTGCAACCGCTCAAAATATCATCACAAAAATTTACATGTGTGTAGTAGGGATGCAGATCTACGAGTGTCGCCACCTGTTCAGTTGGTTTGAAAGTTACCTGTGGAGTTGCCACTCTCTGGTTTTGTTCTGAGAGGAGGTTGGTAATTACCAACCCTTCTGTCTTGGTTCACCCTACGGTGGCGTCCTTAGCCCCGTACTCTTCAACCCTGTCAAGACCAGAGAAGAACTATGGCGGGGACCACGCAGGTGGTCCCCACCATAGTTCTTCTCTGGTCTTAACCTATTTTGGTGATATTTGCATCCACCTCCATTCCTCTGCCACATTTCAATGTCTCCTCTGTAATCTTGGTATGACTGCTTCTGCTTCTGGATTAATCAGTATTTGCCAAAACTTAGCTGCTCTGTTGCACTTCCACTCACAGGCTTTCCTGTACAACTGTCACCCTCGTCAACCTGCATCTCGAAATAATGATTATCTCGGCATTGTCTTCCCTCCTTCTCCAACTCCCCCATATGTTTCCACCCTTTGAACCCATCTCCTCAACAGACTCCATCACATTTGCATCCTCACTAGTGGCTCTTGGGGGGTGTCATCATCCCTGTGAACTGGTATTTTAGCTTTTGTATATTCGCTTTCTTATTGACTGTCATGCCATCAGTCTTTCCCTTGTGTCGCTTGAACAATTCCAACCTCTTGATGTATTAATTTCGAGCCATACATCTACTTCACTGCCCCAGGTCTACCAGAGTAGTCAACATGCTTAATGAACTCAGTCTGTGTCCTGTTGCTGATGACTTTCGTATGTTAAATATCTTCTTTGCCATCCAAGGTCTGAGCACACTTCCGTCCCCTGCTCCGTCCTTTTCCTCCCAAATGGTTGACGTTCTCTCTGATGTTACAGACCTCATCCTGGTCCAGCACACTCCTGTGCATGGCATGGCCTCCTGGCTCCAAAGAATTCACTTGTACCTTTTTTTTTCTTTTTCTCCAATTTGCCGGTAAAAACACCCCCATTACCTGCACTGACCTTGTCACACCCATCCCTGCTGACCCTCTGTCCCTACTACGACCATGTTTAACTACTATTCATTATATTCCTGTCACTGCTGTTGATTGTTCACCAAACCCTCCTTGGTTCTAAATCACTGAAGCCCTCAACTCAGTATAGCATGCACTTACCCTATCCATCCCATTCACGTTTATACTGATGGTTCTGCCTTGCTAATGACTGGGCGAGGGCTGCTTGCACTGTCTACTTCTCGTACCTTTTCCACCTCGTGTTGTCTCCACAGTTGGGTAAGCAGTACCCAGTGTGAACTGTCTGCTCTTATATCTGCCCTTGACTTCCTCTTCCTGCAAAACCTCTAAGACTTAATTACCCTGGTCAACAGCCAAAATGGTTCTGACTTATTCTCGCCTGTTTCTAACTAATTTGTTACCCCCAATTTCTATACTGACCCTAAAATTTGTCTATCACATAACCTTGACGTACTACAACATAAGTGAGGGAAAATTCCATGAAATAAGCAAATTCGTCAGAAAAGTGTCAATAAGTCTATATATTGTTACAAAAATAATATACTTAGTCTTTAACCCGCCCAGTCCCCCCGATGTACGATGCACCTCAACTTTTTTTTCACTCTGAGACCCACCGAAGTGCATTGTACATCAGTCAATTGCAAGGTTTGTCCTTTGCACATTTTTCAAGATTCGTGGGTGATTTTTGGTAGGCCTATGTGGGAGACCTTCCTCTACCCCCAGCCAGGCAGCAACACTGCCTGACCCTGTTCAACCCCCCCCCCCCTCGGGGGGTGCGCGATTTCCTCGCAACTCACCTGTTAGCAGTGACCTGGCCAGTAAAGACACGTAGCACCATGGTCTCTCTGATGACGAAATTCAAGGTGAAAGTGATTCCTGATGTGGAGGACAAAGATTATGTGGCAACAGAGTTAGTAATGAACAGAAGTAATGAGGAGGTAACATCGCCAAGTTAGGTGCAATATGTTGATGTATTTGGTAAGGGAACAACGCTTATATTGCCTATACTATTGTGTAAAAAGCAATATACTCTTGTACTACATATAAATTCGTAGCAAATGAATAAATATCTACGAGGCTGTGTGGTTTTGGTTAAGTTTCCCCTCGCATAGGGATCGTATTTTATGGAGCACAGCATGATAAAAAATGGTAGTCAGGTGAGGGATCTCTTACCTGTTTAGAAAATTTTTCACTTCAGGTGAGCGCTTTCTCGCTGAATTTTCGATGCTTCTCACCAAAAGCGAAAGTTTGAGCCAAAAAAAAAAAAAAGACAAGTTGAAAATCGGTCGGGTTCTGGGGACGAGTTGGGTAGAGAAGCGATCGGGACTGGGTGAGTTAAGCACAACCCGATTTATATACAAAACACTATTACACGACCTTTGCACATTAGAAGTGCCTCTGCATTTTGCATTTGTAGGAGCAATTACTCTTACGCTGTAAAGTCCAACAATAGTCGCTCATCATTTTTGGATTGAATTGGCCTTGATATCGGCTCTCAATTATGACAATTTCGTGGTGAAACCTTTTGCCACGTTCATCACTGACGTTGCTATGAATGAATAGAAAGAAGTCCAAATCAGAATGGAAGAAATTTATTTTGAGCGACATTCGAGCACCGAGTGCATAGTAACTCTTCAACATCTTGTCCACAAGCTCCTCATAATTCGATGCTCGAAAATTTCCTAGGTAATTCTTGGTAAGCTCTCCCAAGCAGCAGTTTCCAGCTCAGATAAGCTCTTTACAAAACCCTGAATGTTGAGTATAAGATGACTTTGAGGGACTATTGAAAAAAAAAAAATGTCTTTACTTTAGCCTCAGATACAGTACCTTGGAACTTCGTTAGTAAGCAGTGGAAGCCAGCACCATCTTGATCCATGGCCTTCACAAAGTTCTTCATCAAAGTTTCAAATGAAATGGAGGCAAAAATACCTTGTCAGGGTTAACAAGAGGTTTGCTGAACCTTCCAGTCATATCCTTTGGTCACACTGGGCATTCCTTTTGTGTGCAATGCTTAACATCTGCTCTGCTGTCCCATGAATAGAGAAAACACGTGTGCTTTGTGTAACCTAGCTAAAGTCCTAGAAGTGAGCAGATCACTATCACGTCCCCACAGATGCTCCACTGATGTATTCTGTAGCCAGTAGCGGTCAACAGATTACTCATAGTTTCATAATTTTCATTCATTCCATGGGCATGCACAGCTGGAACAGAAGGAAGCTCATTTCCATTATGGAGAAGGACTGCCTTCAGTGCATTCTTCCCAGAATCTATCAACAACCGCCATTTTCCTTTTTGTTAAGGACGAGACTTACAAATGTGTTGCATTAACGATACATCATAACAGTAACAGAGCATGTCATCCATCTTGAAGTACATTGAGAGCTTTTCATGTCTATGATGGAAGGTTGTGGCACAAACTCCACCTTGTGGCATGTTCCATTGCTTGAGTCGATATCCAAGGAAGTCATTTTTCTCCTTGGGGGTATTAAGGTATCCTATAGGGTCATGCAGCTCTGCCTGACTGATGAGGTGTAACTCTTTGCTCTCTATATCTTCGTGAAAGTCGGCATCCAAGCAACACTCCTCCTCACTAGAATCTGATTCACTTGTGATCCTTAATGGAGGATCTGAAACTGGAAGCTCAGGGCCATAGGGTGTTTGCCTTAGAGAAGGTACGTAAGGATACCTAATGTTGGACCGAGTTTTCACTGAATTCCCTTTGGTGTTAATGAGGCAAAAGTAGCAGTCAGGACAGTGATCATTTGGTTCACACCAAACCATTGGTACAGCGACAGGCATACGTGATGGCCGTTTCATGTGGTTTACACCGAGCTTGCATGCAGTATAGGGTGCCCACTTCCTGTCTTGATTACCATCAGGACAGTTGGAGTAATGTTTGAAAGCATTTTTAACATTCCTTGTGACTGGTCTCTTCAGGCTTTCAGGAGTAAAGAACCCGCAGATATAGCAGTAAGAGTCTGATGCATTCATACAGTTGCGGTGCTTCATTGCTTGCCAACACAGATCAAGGCACTGTAACAGGAAAGAAAGGCTGAAATGGAATAATAGCAAATAAAAGATTACCATTGCATACATTAGTGTCAAAAAAAAAAAAAAAATCATCTGCTCGATGGTGGGAAAATCTTACCTGAGTTTCGGCTGTGGCTGATTCCCTTTGAGATGCTAAATATCTTCTGATTCAGGTACTTAACTGAAACTGACATAACCGCCACAATTACTAGCTGAATGCAACTTTACAAGGTATATCTATCTCTTTGTTTAGAGTCGAATCAGATTTTCCAACACACAAGCAGATTTTCCTATGGTATAATGGTTCTCAAAAAATGGACGTGCTGGCGAAAACTGGATATTATATTCAAAGCTTACAGGTTCATGTTGCTTAGAATCTCCTGAACATACACTAGAACCGTAACACTTTTTAAATTTTGGCGACTAGTGTTATCAGTGATTCCCAAGCAGCATCTCCCTTCTTCACCCCCCATCTCCCATCACCTTCCCTCTCATCTTCTTCTCGCTCTACCAGCGTCTGCATCTTGCTCACATTTTTGATCTGAGGCTCACTTTTGTCTGGATTCCAGCCTGTGCTGGTCACATCCAGCATAACCAGGTTGATCTCTTTAGCTAAGCTGCCTGCAACCTCTCTTTCTCTGTGTCAAAGGTGAATGTCCGGAGAATCCTTCAAGAGGGTGCCTGGAAAGGCTCAGACCAGTGTACTGATGCTGACATCTGACCAGTGTCGCCATCCAGCACTATGACAACTATCGCAGAATGCAAAGCACGCATGGCAAGTACTCCACCCTCGCATGTTAGAGTGTAGCTATCATTCGTATTTGCCTAGGATGTAACTCTCTGGGAAAGATCACTAGACGACCAGCCACTGTCAATCCCTATAAGCTGTGTAAGGCTCCCATTTTCTTTTCTTTTTTCGCAGAAAATGAACAGAGAAAGGAAAAACTAAATAAAGTTTTAAAAATTCAAACACCAGATTGCAGGTGTCCCCCATTAAAAAAAAAAAAAAAAAAAAAGTAGCAGTTGGATTTCAACTGCTGTAAGTTGAAGTTTGGGGAGAAATTAATCTGGGAAAGCGAGTTCCAAAAAGAAGCAGTTTGGGGGAATAAATGAATTCGAATAGGCAGAAGCTGTGAAGTGTAAGTGTGACAACCCAGTCATGAGTGCTACCAGGCACCCAGGTAGCATGGGGGGAATGCATGGAGAGGCGGCACAATGGATGCACTTTCATCTGAGCATTTGCAGTGAAAGTCTCTGTAAAATAATGCAGGGGAGACAACATTCCATACTGCTTGTAGGGGAAGTAGTTCATCTGTAAATGCTGGGTTATTAGTTATTCTTACAGCTTTGTTCTGAATTTTGACCAACTATATTACAGAAATTTATTCACATCGATTCCACAAGGGCGAGCAATATTCGAAATGAGAACGCATTTGTAAATTATACTTAACTCATTCTCTGATCACATCTCGAACTCCCATACTATACAAGTAGCTCTCCTTAGACCACTGTTTTACTAATTTCTGCCTTGTGTACGTTTTTTATAATTAGTCATGATGCTCCGCGGAACACTGTCACCCTCTTCCCAGAGTTTCCTCAGCATTGATGTAGTGCCAGCAGGTTAAGTTATGATTTGGAAAAAGTGAGATGTAAGTGAAATATGAGTGTAATTTGGTAATTAAGAACAATTTAGTATATGTGTTGTTGATGAATGTAACTTAGTGTAAGTGTAATATAAGTATAGTATGTGATTTTTGTATTGTAGAGTTAATGTAGGAGGTAAACATCCATGTATTATGCAATTCGCGTTTAAGTATTGCATCAGCCAATTACACTTCCCTCCCCCCCATGAGACAGTCTGCTAACAAAGATTTGGCGGACATCTAAGTTAGCCGAGACCTCATAGTCTTCCGATTGTGTAAATTCAGGGATACCCTTCGGTCCTAATCCATTTCAGTGTTAGAACATTAATTGTCAACATGACATGAACGTGATGAGAGGGGGAGGTAGCGTAAGAGTGGCAAATTGCTAGGTGGGCATCAATGCGATGCTTGTACAAATAGGAAGCAGCAGTCTCGCGCGCCAGACTTTGTCCAGCAGCGGTGGCGGCAACATCTCCTCTCCTCTCTCACCATGGCCTCATCTGCTACTGCCTACGACCCGTTGAGGGGGGCAAACCACAGCAGTACTGGGCCTGCTGGAGGAGAGCAGTTAATACAAGGCACTGTTAAGTGGTACAGCGTAGGGGCGGCGTACGGGTTCATTCGGCGCCAGGACACTGGTGCTGATGTATTCGTACATCGTTCTGGTATCGCTGCTCCCTCTTCACAGTGCCCCTCGCTCTCGTTAGCTGAGGGCGAGACTGTCGTGTTTCACGTCGTCCAGACGCCGAAGGGTCCCGAGGCTAGGGGCGTCACCGGGCCGTGAGGTGCTGCTGTGAAGGGCGTTGCTCCTTCACGGCGGTGCCCCTCGGCTCGTGGTGGCCGGCCGAAGGATCCTCGACGTTATGGAGGAGTGAACACGATCGTCGCCATGTGCATCGCGACGGCGAAGGCATTCTGTGGTGATGATAAGGAGGCGCTGCTTATTCTTCTTCCTCAGATTTTTGAGAAGAACGGGCTGCCGCGCCTTGTCATCCCTCAGAGCTTCGCTCGTGATGCGCGGCCTGCCCTTCGTCAGGAGCGTCCCTCCACCACTCTGCGGCCTTCCAAACCTCGCACAACACCGCGACGAAGGCTGCAGCTCGACGCTCCTCTGACGAGAGCGAGTACCTCCTCCACCACTACTTCTGCTCCGCCCCTGGACGCTGCGCCCTTGCCTTCCACGCCCGTGGACGCCACCAGTGACCAACGCCCGCCGTCAGCAGCCTCGAGGAGGACCGCCTCTCCCGAGCCTTCCATCCTTCGGGACGAGGATGACGTCGCCCCTCCTTCACCACCACCAGCTGCTGTCGTTCGGGCCGAGACTTCCACTCCTGACGGTGCACCTGCGGAAGACCTCCAGGCCACTGTGGAGGCTCCTGCATCTCCGTCGCCTCCTCCTGCACCCAGGAAAAAGAAGAGGAAGGGGAAGAAAGCAAGGCTACTTCAAGCCGAGGAGATGGAGACTGACTTTCCTTGTCTCCCACCCTCTCCTCCTCCCCCTTCCACTTCCTCTCCCGTTCACCAGGACTTCCAGCCTCAGGACTCCAGCCTCCAGCCTTCTCAGGACTCCAGCCTCCAGCCTTCTCAGGACTCCAGCCTCCTGCCTTCTCAGGACTCCAGCCTCGACCTTGACTCGCTCATTGATCCTCATGCCATCGCCCAGAATATTATTGATAAACTAAAGGCCAGTAATCTTTTCACATATCCTCATCAATATTATCAAAATTATTAAGCATAGCTTTTTAGCTACCCTTGTTTTCTTTTTGAATTTGACTCTTACGGGCTCTCCACCCTGAGCCCGTGCCACACCCGTGTGGCGAATCTAATCATCATCATCATCTCGCGCGCGACAGATAGTCAGAAGCTGTTCATTGGTGCAGACATGCCTGAAGATGTCGCCAGGCAGTGCTTAGCATTTAGGATCATGCTGCATTGCGTGGTGATGAGAGTGAAGGGTGAGCGGAGTGACAAACCTTCACGCTTATTCATTGTGGCCACCCACATAGGATTTAGTGAGTTTTACCTTGTCGCCTCATTCCTCCCCGCTCAAGCCTCCCCGCTCTTTGCGTCCGGTGTGGCCGTACACTTAAAGCGTGGTGTGCACCTCAACATCAGCCTCTCTGATATAGCCACAAGTGGTTCTTGGATTTTCTATAGCATGTGGCTTTGTGATTCTTGAATTTTCCACAGTACGTGGCTTTGGAAAGCAAAGCCAATTCCATGGTTTCTTTTTATATTGTCTGGATATGTATACCATTCTCCTGCTTTTGTTAGGCTACCCACTTCTGAGAGGCAAGACTCAGACAAGGCTGCAAAGTCAACATTATATCTTTCCAGTTCATGTGCAATAATGGCAGTTCTACAGCATGGTCATGTGACTTGGTCAGTATCAAGCAAAGTTTGTAAATTCCACGTAGCAGGAGCCAGAAGGATCCTTTTGGCTTTTTAACTGCAATCTAGAATACTTTGACAGATTAGGGTATCTGCCCATGTGGTGCGAAACAGTAAATGACTAGATTACCTTTTCTAAACTACTCCCCGTCAGGAGTAAGCAGTTCGGTGACCATTTCCCGCCGCTTAGTCGCAATGGATGCTGCGAAGGCATAACTTGCTCCTATACCATCATGCCTGTCCTCCCAGCAAAAAAAAGAAAAAAGGATGTGAATAGATTCTTTCACTTCCAAGGCCCAATTTCTTTCTTTTTTTTTCGTTGATGGTCCAAGGTTTTAAGAAATTTTAAGTTATCAGTTCGAAATGAAATAGCAAATCATGTCACAATAACATGTATTCAGTTTCTTACAATGGCTGGTCATTAACTTTTCTTTTACTACTGTTATTTACAATTTAATAATTACCCGTAATTGTTCAGTTACTTAAAATAAAAACAAATTTGCTACCAGATTATCTTTTCATAATTTTGTGTATAAAGTAGAAGGCTACTATTACTGACAACAAATATATTTACTGTACTACTTATATGGATGTAACTGCCAATAGGTAAAATGCAGGTGGGGTACATGAGGTAGGACACAAATGCAACCCTGCTTAGGGCGCCATAAGGCAGGAACCGGCATTTTAATCGACACAGCCTTTATTTTCTCTATTTTGTTCTCCTCCTCCTCATTCACATCATCATCTTTCTTCTTCTTCTTCTCGTCTTCATCCTCCTCCTTTTCCTCTTCCTCCTGCTCCTCCTCATCATCATCCCATCCTGGCTTTTCACTTTCCGTTGCGTGCTTCCTTCTCCACATATATCCTATACCATTTGTTGCCGATCACCGTCTCCCTTTTTCTTTTCATTTTTCTTTTTTCTGCGTTTTTTCCTCCTTTCCCTCCACTTCATCTTCTTTATTATCTTTCTGATTCTTAACCCTTACACCTCTGAACATCTCCACCCTAATCCTTTTTCTGCTTCAGCCATAATTTTTTTACCTCTCTTCTTGTCCATCCAACCATTCCTCCTCCTCCTCCTCCTCTATTTCTGTCTCTCACTGGTGTCTCTAATTCTTTCCTTCGTCCGCCTCCTCCTGCTCCGTTGTCCTTTCGTTTATTTCCTCTCATCTGCATTCCCTACCTTCCTTCCCTCTCATTTACTCACCTTTTCATTTCTTCTCCCGCCTTCTCCTCCATCTTCCATCTGTTCATTCCCTATTTCCTCCTCTTCTTTAGCTTTCGACATTTACCTTCAGCTTTCCATGCCTTCTGGTTTCCCCCCCTCCATTTCCCTTTTTTCTTCCTTTCTTCTTCTCCTCCTTTTCTTCCCTACCTTCACTCTCCTCACCGCCTTTCTCCCCTCTCAGCTCCTCATCCTCCCACTCACAGCAGCAAATATTATCTGCACATGTAGATATTGTTCGTGCCCACACCTCGCTGATTGCGACGAAAACACATAATTGTGTGTGTGTGTGTGTGTGTGTGTGTGTATGTGTGTGTGTGTGTGTGTGTGTGTGTGTGTATGTGTGTGTGTGTGTGTGTGTGTGTGTGTGTATGTGTGTGTGTGTGTGTGTGTGTGTGTGTGTATGTGTGTGTGTGTGTGTGTGTGTGTGTGTGTATGTGTGTGTGTGTGTGTGTGTGTGTGTGTGTATGTGTGTGTGTGTGTGTGTGTGTGTGTGTGTATGTGTGTGTGTGTGTGTGTGTGTGTGTGTGTATGTGTGTGTGTGTGTGTGTGTGTGTGTGTGTATGTGTGTGTGTGTGTGTGTGTGTGTGTGTGTATGTGTGTGTGTGTGTGTGTGTGTGTGTGTGTATGTGTGTGTGTGTGTGTGTGTGTGTGTGNACAGACAGACAGACAGACAGACAGACAGACAGACAGACAGACAGACAGACAGACAGACAGACAGACAGATAGAAAGGGAAAGGAGGATGAGGAAACAGAATAAGTGGAAGGCAGAAGGACAGGGGAAGGGAAAGAGAGGAAACAAGGGACAAAGCGAGGGATAAAGGAAACATGAAAATAATGAGTAAAATAATGCAGACGACAGAGTAGCAGTGAAAGACTGACAGCAAAAATGGGAATAATGTGAGTGAGGAAGAGAAAAACAAGCGAAATACAATACACAGACGGTAGACATTGTAGTGAAAAGGGAAAACGTGCAAAAAGTAGAAATTTAGTGAGAAATATATTGACAGGAAGATGAGGGTAGAGCGAGAAAATAATATAGCAAAAACGAAGGACGATAACTGGGGGGAAAATAGAGCAGTAGTGAAATACAAAGCGAGCGAAAAGAATGCTAGTGAGAAACAAACAACACGACGAAGGGAATGTGTAAATCAAAGCGACAACAGTTATAGGTGTAAAAAGGAGGAAAACGAACTGGAAAGAGTGTAGGAGAATATTGCTGAGAAAATACAAATTTGAAAGAGATAAAAGCAGAGTGAAAACGGGAACGAAAATGGAAAAGGGGGAGAGGAGAGACGGAAGAGGACAATGTGAATACGAATGAAGAAAGTGAAAGTGAGGAATGAAAAGTATTTGTACTGTATGAGAAAAGCAGAGAGAGAGAGAGAGAGAGAGAGAGAGAGAGAGAGAGAGAGAGAGAGAGAGAGAGAGAGAGAGAGAGAGAGAGAGAGAGAGGGTAGCAAAAAAATGGCAGGCGGAAAAAAAATACGAAGGAAGGTAAGTCTAGTGGTGTGGTAGGGTAACAGAGTTGGCTACCTGAACAGTGCTGTCGTTGAGATAAACTCTAGTCTGGAGACTTTTACTGATCAGTTCATATATTCTGCTTTATTTCTTTAGTGTTCTCCATTGACTAGCTGATTTAAGACTCATAAATACAATGACACGCATTATCAAATGAAGGTGATATATGTCAAAGATATCGCTCCGACCCATTCGGTTTTACTTCCATCCACAGAACTCTGATGTGGTAGGATTCCTCGCTGTTGAACAAAATCACCTATAATTAGTCAGAATATAATGCCATTAGTAGTTCTGTTGAAAACAAACAAAAAATCAGTCAAAATATCCATTAAACCTTTAACTGATGAGCAAAATCGTCAGGAGTTTGTCGGAATCAATCATCTAAATGCACTTTTTTTTTGCGAACATGTAAACCACTTCGTTAAGTGACGTAACTCACTATATGGTTTTGCTACCTTCAGAGAATTTTATTTCGTTCAAGGGAGACTGTTCGAGCTGGAGGTATTTTGGACGCAGAAAGTGTTGAGTGTGAGAGGATAATAGGGATAGGTCGTAAAGTAGAAGTGGCTCGGAAAATGAGGAAAGGGAGGGGAAAATGTGGAAATGGATGAAAGGGCTGGCGAGGATGATGGAGGGGGTAGTGCGAGGAGGAAGACAATGGGGGGTGATCGGGGAAATGACAGGGTATGGGGAGAGGGATGAAGTATTGAACACAATTGCTCACGTAGGGCCGTATTGATTCACATAAAAATTCTGTGTGTGTATAACTGTGGTGGATGGGGGCACCCATCATCCACTCACTAATTATAGACCTACTCTAGGGTTACTTTACACTGAGTGACAATCCAAATATTAACCTGTAAGCCAGGAAATCATTTAAGACACCGGAAAGTAACTGTATAAC
>JAGKTI010024071.1:0-14531 GCA_018397915.1 Birgus latro
GAGCAAAGAACAGACTTAGCACGATTCCGGGCAGAAACATAAAAAAAGATGTGATTTACGGGTACGTTGGCTCTGGTACCTTTTACCCTCTCGTTGTCGCGGACAGCATTAGAACAAGCGTGATTAAACCAAGGCTTTCTTGTATTAGTCAGAGGATATGAGAAAGGTATGTATGCTTCCATGCCCGAGAGAATAACCTCCGTAATGCCAAGACACACTCAGACGGCTCCCGGCCATGGAAGCAATAATCATTCCAGGGAAAATCAAAGAAGTACTGCCTGAGGGTCTCCCAATCCGCAGCTCCAAAGTGCCACAGACGACGCTTCTTTGGAGGGTCCACAGGCCGTACCGGAGCGATAGGACAGGTTAACGTAATTAGGTTATGATCGGAGGAGCCCAACGGATAGAAAAGATTAACAGTGTAAACAGAATGATTAGTTGTTAGGAAAAGGTCAAGTATGTTGGAACTCTTTCCAAGGCAGCCAGGGATACAGGTAGGGTGCTGTACAAGCTGCTCTAGGTCACTGAGGATAGAAAAGATGTAGGCTTGTTCACCAGGTGGATCAGTGAAAAGAGAGGATAGCCAAAGGTGGTGGTGAACACTGGAATCTCCAAGAATGGAGATTTCAGAGAAAGGAGAAGTGGATAGAATGTGTTCCATCGTAGAAGTAAGATAGTCAAAGAAATTTTGATAGTCAGTAGAATTAGGAGACAAGTAAACAGCACAGATACAGCATATTTAGTCAGAGAATGACAGGACAGCTGAAGCCAGAGAGTAGAAAATTCAGAAGAACCTAGTCCAGGAACACGAGAGCAGGATTGACTGTTGCATACATATACGCAACAGCCACCTTTGGCTTTGAAATGAGAATAGAGGAAGTAGGAGGATACAGAAAAGGGTTTGCTGTCAGTTGCCTCAGACAGCTGAGTTTCAGTAAGGAAGAGAAGGTGAGGTTTAGAGGAGGAGAGGTGGTGCTCAACAGAGCGAAAGTTAGAGGAAAGACCACGAATGTTGCAGAAATGAAGAAGTAGTGAGTCAGACAGTGGTTCCAGGCAGCTTCGAGGGTCGTCACCAGGAGAGGGGCGGATGGTTGGAGCTTTTATGGTCCCTTCCCCCCCCCCCCCCCGGGGACTCCGAGGCATGAATTGTATTTGCCATTTTGACAGAATTTTGAAAAGGAAGTGTAGTGTGTAGCGTGCATGTAGTTTGGTGTTAACAGTTAGAGAAACTTGTATTAGAGAGCATTCTGGCCTACTCTCTGTTACTGAGACACTGAAAAAGTTCAGCAAATGGGGATGGTCGGGAACTAGTCCCGAGGCCTGATGAAACGGGAGCTCCAGCTCTCCATGTCATCAGCTTTCCATCTACCTTGGGAGTACTGCCCTGCTAAGTAGTTTCCCAGCCATTGTTTTGAGTTATTGTGCATGTTTGTGTTGAATATTTTGTTTGTGAGGTTGTGACAGGGGATGGCATCAAAACTTTACTAATGTCTAGTGTGACAGGGAGTGTTCTGTGTGGTGGCCTAGCTGAATTCATCCCATCAAAAACTCTATGTGTAATGTCTATAAGAAGAGTGTTAGTGGAGTGTAGTGGCCAAAAGCCATGTTTTGATGGGGCTAGGGGGGCGTGAGGTGTAACTAGTTCAGTGAATTTGTAGGAGGTGCGGAGGAGTGTGATGGGGCGGTGTGAGGAAGGTAACGTTGGGTCTTTGTTGGGTTTAGGGATAGTGATGATAATGCCATGCTTCCAGATATTGGGTATTATGTTGTGTGAGTAGCCGTAGTTTGATATGTTGATGAGTGCTTGTATGCCTTGTGGTGCAAGGTGTTTAAGGTGCACGTTGCTTATGTTGTCTGGTCCGCAGGCAGATGAGTGCTTAACCCGCCGAGTCCCGACCGTTTTTTTACCCCAGATCCCGACCGATTTTCGACTTTTTGTTTTTTGGCTGAAACCTTCGCTTTTGGTGAGAAACATCGAAAATTCATAGTGAAATCGCGATCCTGAGGTAAAAAAATGTTGATACAGGTGTCATTCAACCTTACATTTTCCTTCTTTTTCAGGGTACCTGGCTAAGAAAACGAACTATGGAAGGGTTGACTAATTCAAGCCACTTTAAATTATGTATTTATTTCATTTATTTGGTACGAATTTATGTGTAGTAAAAGTCTATAGTGGTTTTCACACAATAATATAGGCGTTTATAAGCATTGTTCACTTACCCAATACCCCAGTATATGGCACCTTCCTTTACATTACCACCTCATCACTTCTGTTTGTTTCTCCCTCTAGCTTCTTTTTTTCTTTGTCCTCCACCTCAAAAAATCACTTTCACCGTGAATTTCGTCATTAGAGAGACCGTGGGGCAACATACCTTTACTGGCCAGCTTACTGCTAACAGGTGAATTGCCCAGTGTGGGGGGGAGGGGGAGGGGGGGAGGAGGGGATAGGTGGGTCCAGGCAGTATCCCTGCTTGAGAGCAGGTAGAGGAAGGTCACCCACATATGCCTACCAAAAATCACCTGCGAATGTTGAAAAATGTGCACACATTGGGCCTTGCAATTGCGTGACGTACAGTGTACGTCGTTGGGTCTGTCCTCGGAAAAAAGTTGCGACGTACATCGTACGTCGATGGGACTCGGCGGGTTAAGCTTGCTGATGATGTGCTTCGTCTGGTTGTAAGTGAAAGGTGCAAAGTCTGGGTCTGTGTGGAACTGTCTCTTATGTCGGATGATACGTCGGTCGTCGGGATGGGTGTTTAGATGACTAACATGTGAAAAGTGATTGATAAGAGTGTTTGCTTGTTGTTTGTTTGTAGGTATGGTGTCTCTTGTTGTGATGGCAGCATGTGATTGTGCAGTGTTGCTGTTGGAGAGTGTGATGCTTTTTAGTGTTTTGTAGAGTTTGCTGGTGTTTGTTCTGTGATCAAGTGTTTGGAGATAATTATTCCAATTTAGTGTTTGCTGTTCTGATATTTTATTGTTTATTTGAGTGTTGAGTTCTTGTATTTGTTGTACGGTGTCATGTGTATAGGGTGTTGGGGAGCGTCATAGTGTGTCCCGTTGACTGATGAAACCTTGAATTTCTGGTGTGAAGTTGGGGTTGTGTCTTTTTCTGTTGCCTTTGGGGATGTGTCTTTTGTCTGCATTTTGTATAATTGTATTGAAGGTGTGTGCAGCGGTGTTCATGTGTGTGATGGATGTACTGTTTAATGTTTCAAAGTGTTGTTCTTTTTCAGCTGTGAAGGCCTCCCAGTTGGCTCCCTTAAAATTAGTTTATGTGTGTCTGTGGCCTGCTGGGGTTATTCTAGTTCTGGTATTGATGATGATCGGGAGGTGGTCAGAGCCTAGGGTTCTGACCACTTTCCAGGATGTTGTGGGGGCGAGGTTTGGGGAGTAGAAGGTGATGTCTGGTGATGATGGGCGGAAGAGGGCTTGGTGTGGGATATGGGTATGTTGATGGGGATTATTAAGTATGAAAAGATGATCTGTTTGGGTCTGTAGTACCAGCCCTCTGTCTGTGTCAGGGTTGTTGACATGCCAGGCCGACACCTTGGCGTTGAAATCACCACCCAGGATGATGTTGGGTATGTTAGTGATGTGGTGAATTTGTGGAAAGTAATTGTGCGGTACTGTGGGGGACGATTGTGGGGGAATGTATGAGTTGGCGACTGTTATGTGTGATTTGTTACAAATGCATATTTTAATTGATTGTGTTTCTGTTGTAGTGTCATGTGGAGGAGGAAGTGACTTTGTGTATGCACTTGTATCTGAGAAGTTGATGAATTTGTGTATCAGGGTGATGAGTCCAATGCCACTGCTGTCAGCCCGGTCTTGTCTAATGGTGGTGAAATTATGAAATGTAGGTGTTTTTTGTGCTGTGTGTAGTTTTGTTTCGTGTAAGATGGCAATGTGTATGTTGCGTTGTTTGACCTGGCAGGTTAACGAGGTTGGTTGTTTTCAGATTTGTTGCTATTCTGTTTGTAAGAACTTTAGTGAAGAGTGTGAAAATACAGTAGATGGTAATAATCTAATGGGTTGATGGTTACTAAAATAGTCTGAGTTGCCTTATTTGTAAAAGAAAATACCTGTTGCATTACACCATGTTTTGGGAATTTTCTTTTCTTTATTAACTTTGTAAATAAGCAGATGAGCCTGTTTTGTACTTCTGCACCCGACAGTAAATCCGCTACTGTTCCATCTTCTGGGGTCTTCCTTCTTTCATACTTTTAAGAGAAGTGTTTACTTCATTAAATTGGTATTTCACTTGTGTCGCCTGAAAAACTAACTAGCAGTGCTTTTGTATTTGATGCATACAGTTGTTTGTAATATTCTTCAGGCCTCTTCACTTTCCTATCTCAGCATTTAACCCGAGGAGTCCCGTCGACATATGGGTACGTTGCAACATTTTGTCATGGCTACACCCAACGACGTACCCGTACATTACGCAATTGCAAGATAAATCATTTGCACATTTTTCAAGTTTCACGGGTTATTTTTGGTAGGCATATGTGGGAGACATTCCTCTATCTGCTGTCAAGTGGGGATACTGCCTGGCCCCACCTGACACCCCTCCTCCCCCTCCCCCCTACACTCGGCAATTCACCTGTTAGCAATGACTTGGCCAGTAAAGGCATGTCATACCACAGTCTCTCCAGTGACGAAATTCACGGTGAAAGTGATTCCTGAGGTGGAGGAAAAAGAAATAAAGAAGCTAGAGCAAGAAACAAACAGAAGTAATGAGGTGGTAATGTCGTAACGGAAAGTGCCATATGTGGATGTGTTTGGTGACTGAACAATGCTTATATTGCCTATATAATTGTGTGAAAACCAAAATAGTCTTGTACTACATATAAATTCGTACCAAATAAATAAATAAACACGTAATTTAAAGTGGCTTGAATTATATAACCCTCCCATAGTTCGTTTTCTTTGAAGCCATATACCCTGAGAGAGAACGAAAAGTAAGGCTGACTGTCACCTGTAGCAACATTTATAAGCTCAGGAGGGCGATTTCTTTATGAATTTTCGATGTTTCGCACCAAAAGCGGAGGTTTGAGCCAAAACACTTTTTTCCATAATTGCTCGGGACTGGGGAGTATCAAGAGGTAGGAAATCGGTCGGGACGTGACGGGTTAATGACTCCACCATTTTTGTCTTCCAGTGATATAATTTGTTGCTATCCTAGTTCCATTTTACTTCAGACCTGTTTCACACTTTTTCATTTTTTTATGGTTTCTTTGAGCTGATCCATGCATCTCTTTCTTTTTTCTCTCTCTGTCTCCTGTTGAAAAGATTTTTAAAATTCCACTCCCTCCATATAATCTTCCACAGTTTGTACTTTCATCTCCTATCTTCTTTTCATGAGCTTAAGGGTCGTTTTTTAATAATTGTTGGCTTTGGTTGTATTAGTTTTTCTTACTAGCTCTGCTGATTCCCTTAGCACTTCAGTTTATCTAGCATTCAACTGATTAGAGTCACACTCAGCATAACTTACAGCCTGAAATGTAGTTATTATGTTTAATTGAAACACTGCTTTGTTTTCTCTTATTTTTATTGGACATATCTTTTAACCTTTTTGCGCATGGGTAAGTTTAGTAAGTTTTGTGTTGTACGACACATCACTCTCTCCCCACCTCCCCACCGCCCTCCACGTGCACCAAAATCGTGTATTCTCGGCTTGTTTTCACCACCCAAACTTATTTATTTTGCCACAAAACCTATATATTCCTATTTGTCGATGTTTGTTCTACACGATAAGCAAGAAAAAAAAAAAACAGAAAAACACACTATACGTACGTTAGGCGCTGTGAATAAAAGTTCGCGAACATTCATCACACTACCCAACATCATAACTCCACTGTTTACTAACCTATCTCTGCTTGTTATACATCAATAGAAAGAGAATTTTATTAGCTTTCGAATAGGGTAGTTTCCAGTTTGATACGAGGTATGGTTTTCGAGTATTAACCTAAAAAGTAACACCAATTTCTGACAGACAACAGATTTTTTATTCGGGGAGCTATAGTAAAAAACTTTTCTTGGCAATGTTATGTTTTTATTTCATCATCTTGTGCAAAATTTTATGAGCTTTCATTTTTAAGCCCTGAATGTCCTCCTACGCCTAACACTTTTCGAGAAAAATGCAAAAAAGTACGGTGTACTCAAGCCGTTTCACGACAATAGGGCAGTTTCCTGCCTCCCTCTAACCTACTGCACTGTTTCACTATTTCCTTGCACACTAGGTATTGCAAAATGTATTGACATGATACACTGACACTCTTTTTATAGATGAATACTCACATTTGGTGAAGGGTAGAGGCAGTATAGTCCTGGGGCCATGGTTAGAAACGGTAGCAAAATTTTCGTTGGCTCAACAGCTGATAACTGACACAAATACTTCACAAACACCTAAATTTCCTATTGCAAACACCAGATCTAATCACAATAGTGCCCCAAAACTTTACATACGTCGTGCTCCTGTGATGCGGGTAACAGAGTGGATTTAAAGGGACACGGGACCGTGCACTCCTCCCCCACTGACAACTAGTTTGGTACTAAACAACCTGTATGCACTGACCTTGGTATCGCGACCTTCATTTGCCAACTCATTACTTTTGACGAGAGCTAGGCAAGCTATGACGCCTCCAAAAATGATGCAAATCGACCGAAAACTTTTTTTGTTGTTTTTTGTGTTTACCCTTTATGGCGCTTTAGTCGTCATCGTGCATTTTTGTGGTCAGACCCAAATGGCGCTTGAGGCATTATCGTGCGAGAAAGGGTTAATTTTAATAATCTTTGTTTCAATTTTGAAATTGCCTGGGGTTGCAACCAACCATTCTGTTGTCACTTACTATATTTACCTTGTTGATAACTGTGACATTTATGATTGTATTATTATTATCTACTATAATGAATTTAATTTCATTCTTTGTTTCTCTATTCAGACTTCTCCATGTCCGGGGAAGATTTACTTAGCACAGAGTGGCTGAGCAGATGTCACGAGAGGGTAATGGAGGGGAGGTAGGGAGGGGAGTCTAGAATGGGGGAAAATGGCTAAATTGTCAACAATGAATGGGAGTACTGATGACATTAGCAGCAATGACTATTGTTGGACATTGGCAGTGCTGATAGATGATACAAGTCACCACCTGAAAGCCTGGGCGAATTCAAAACAACACAAAATCACAAAAGTGACGCCCCGCTGTATGATCCATTGTGCCTGAGCATCACGGAAGTAACGACCCGCGGTTAATGGGTGAACCTGTATGTTCTACTGTGCACCTTGTGACGGTTAATGGAATTGTTCAAGGCAACGTTTCTCGCACTGAAAACCTAAGTGTCACGGGGAAAATGAGAATACGTCTTTCGACAAATGCAGATGATTACCTACTCGATTGTTACAAAAGAATCGACTTGTGAAATCAAGTAGCGATTTCACTTTTATGCTGGCTTTCTTCGCCAACTCTCTAAAGACAAGAATTTTATCAACTTTCTCAACAGTACACAGCAGAGACTAATCGCTCAAGAAGGCTGTATTACTCTATACTGTTGGCCTCAAGAAAGTTAGCTCACCCCTTGACAATCAGTAACTAATAATAATGATAATAAACAGGATCTTGGCTATGCCAAACTCCTAGCTGGCACAACGGATTTAAGAATTAGTACCAAAGAACTGGCCTAAATACCATTCGTGATTAACATAAGGAGTTGTGCTAACTTGGAGTATCAAGAGTATGGAAAATGGGGGGGTATTAAACAAGACTGTTACATTTTAGAGCTACAAAAAATACGAACTGTAAATTAATTAATAACAAGAAAATAAATTTACTTTACATGAATCTCAAGCAAGGGAATACTCTCACTCACGCACTCAAACCAATAGCTAAATAAAGCACTGAAACTGAATAGCTAAATATCCTTTGCCTAGAAAACAAAGAATGAAAATACTGGTCAGTGGAGATGAGATTGCTGCGAATAGACTGGGCATCTGTCACTAGATGAGATGCTGCTACCGCCGCTCACTACTGCCAATCACAAAACTCTGTTGGGAGGTACAGGAACTGCCGAACTTCTGGAGACTGTAGTGATCAGGGGCCCGCTCGAGCTCTGTGCACAGCACTACCTTCTCCCGTAACAGTCAAACACCAACTGGGGCTCGATGCTTGCTCTACCTGGGGTAGCGTGAGAAAAGGTCAGGGCTTAAGTCAACGGTCAGAGACAAGCATGTAGAAACAATAATTCACAAAATATCGCTCAGTGAAATGCACTGTCTGTACGTAAAGTCAGTCACTCATGAGAAAATGATGAAAGTTTTGAAAACTCGATACAACTGTGAGTGCAAAAGCGAGCTATTGACAGACTGAACGAAATTCTATGGATTTCAGAACTTTTCAGTCGTTCCCACTATTGCTGAACAATGTCACAAATGACGATACTAACATCACGGTCTAGGGAATCAGTGACATTACTCCCCATGAAAATCAAAATTTTCCTGAGAAATTTAACAATATCTGTATATATACATCCTAGCACAGTCACAAGATTCACACTGTGGTGTGTGTACTATCCTGCTACAGGAGAAAAGCACTGTCACCAATGAGCGTAAAAACCTCGTATTTACGTTAATAGAAGCAAGCTTGAGGGAAAAAACTCCTTGGTGGTGAAAAATCCTGTACTCAGGTCAAACTGAGCGAAAGTTCGCTACATTTACATTGATAACTAATTGTTATGTAGCATGGTGTATGTGATACACGGTGTAGGTGTGACAGTTGTAGTGTAACTGTACCTATGTGTAAAGTGATATAAATTAATAATATAATTAAGGCGACAAGGGCAGAGAAGAAGAGGTGGCAGCGTGCGGCAGAGACGATCAGCTGACCCGCACGACAAAACTACTACACCTATCGCTGTACCTGCACAACAAAACTGCTTCACCCACCAACTTTACCTGTGAAACGAATCAAGGTGGAGCATCAATAGTGTCAATGTGAAAAACAATTTGTATTAAATTACAATAACCATCCGCCCAGCAGTCAATGCATATACAATGAAAAGTACGCTTCAGCTGGAAATTCAACTGACAGCCAGAGTTTCATACATTCAAGGTCGCCATTATTTCCTTTTAAACCTATAACCCTATTACCGGAGAACAAGGTGACCCCTGGTTAACGCATAGACACAGTGTGGATATAAGGGATGAGGTCCAAAACCTTGCCTGGCACTTTCGAGGGAGACAGCAGTCAATCAGGCACCAGCTCCTTCTCTCATCTGCGAGACCAGCTTCACTTCAGCTGATCCACCCTCTGCAGCATCGACCCCTGGTATGTTAAAAAGATCCCGACAGGTGCCGATTAACTAACAATGCCCTCAGTGACCCACAGCCCGTCACAGGTCAAAAGTAAGAGGAGTGACTGTTAACTCAGGGCTCTGTGCACATCCCCCTAATCTAAGTACTGTCTGGTGGTATTTGCTCCTACGCACTCAGACATCCTAAGACATACTTGCCCTTATGATTCTACACTTACGACTAATAAAGGGTTCATTGTCGATGTCCACAGTTGGGATCACCTCAACTGCCCGTTTGTCATTGGTGTCCACAGTTGGGATCGCCGTGACTGCCCATTTATAACCTACACTTACAGCTAATAAAGGGCTCGTCGTCAGTGTCCACAGTTGGGATCGCTGCGACTGCCCGCTTGTCATCTGCATCCACAGTTGCGATCGCCGTGACTGCCCGCTTACAATCCTATACTTACGGCTAATAAAGGGCTCACCATTGGTGTCTGCAGTTGGAATCGCCGTGACTGCCTGTTTGTCATTGGTGTCCACAGTTGGGATTGCCGTGACTGCCTGCTTATAACCTATGGTACATACGTATGTACAGACCCTAGACATATTGTGTCCTGTTGGGCCCATGAGCGAGACACGAGATCTTAATGGGATGGTATTAACTGGGAACCAAGCTGATTCTTGGTTTGCATAAATCTCTCAGAACAGCCAGACTTATGGAACCCAGTGTACGACAAATGCCCATGTTAATCATTAGTAAGCACGCGAGACATCAGGTCTGCACCTACGTTGTTGTATCCCTTGATGTATCTCACAACAAGGTTAAACTGATGCAAGTCCCAGTGTCCAGCATGTCAATCTTGCATTAGCCATCTCAGTTGTGCTGAGACCAGTGAGTGGCATGTGATCGATTTCCAGAGTGAATGGTGCTCTATATAAATAACAGTAGTATTTCTTAACACCATCAACCACAGCCTAGAGTTCTTTCTCGACAGTACTATAATTCCTCTCAGCGGGTTTTAGCTTACGGCTGTGATATGCCACTGGGAAAATTCCTCCTTTTGATTCTTGCATCAGTACAGCGCCTACTCCATCTTGAGAGGCACTGGTACGCAGTACGAAAGGTTTATTGGAATCAGGCAGCTGCAAGATAGGCTTCTTACACAGCATATTCTTGAGGGTGGCAAAAGATCTCTCTTGCACTTCTCCCAATTCAGTGGTATTTGGAGCATCTTTCCAAAATGTCTCGTACAACAGCTGGACAATGAGCGCAAAATTGAGGATGAAACTTCTATATTACCCAGCTAACCCGAGAAATGCCCTAACCAGTTTCTTGGTCACGGGTCTTGGGGCTTCCTTAACTTTTCTGATCTTATCGCCCTGAGACCTGCAACAATTGTTGCCAGCAATATGTCTGAGGAACTCCACCTTACTGTGCGCAGTCTTACACTTGCTGGGTTTCACAGTCATGTTGAAACTCTGGAGTCTACTGAAGACAATTTCCAAGAGTCTGAGGTGCTCCTCCAATGTGGCAGAATGCACAAGGACATCATCAATGAACATTTCTATTCCTACGATGCTACGGAGCACTTGTCTCATGGCTCGACTGAATACTGCTGGGGAATTGGTAAGTCCAAATGGAAGGACCTTATACTGATACAACCCCCTAGGAGTAGGAAAGGCGGTGAACTGACGGCACTCGGGATGAAGGGGAATCTGGAAGAATCCCTTTGCTAGATCGAGCTTTGTGAAGTATCGTGACCCTGCCAGCTTGGAGAAGATGACAATATGGGCGCCCACTGGCTCAGCATCCACCTTGGTGATTGCATTTAGCCTCCTATAATCGCCACAAATCCTGACTCCACCATCCTTCTTGCGGACTACTACCATTGGACTGCAGTATGGAGATGAGGACTTTTCATTAATACCTACAGTCTCCATGTCAGCAATTTCCTTATCTGCTGCATCCAGTAGTCGCATGGGAATCGGATATGGCTTAACCTTTACAGGAGTATTGCTGGTCAGCTCAATTTTGTGACACTCAACCTTTGCAAGTCTAGCTTTGTCAGAGAAGACATCACATACCAACCGAGCAGTGACCTTATGGCATTCTGGTCATCTAGTGCTAAGTCAGTGTTAACCCGCCCAGTCCCAACTGGTTTCTTACCCAGCCTACCCCCAGATTCCGACCGATTTTCAACTTTTTTTTTGGCTGAAACCTCCACTTTTGGTGAGAAACTGAAAATTCATAGAGAAATCGCCCTCCTGAGGTTAAAAATGTTGATACAGATGTCATTTAGCCTTACGTTATCCTTCTTTTTCAGGGTACCTGGCTAAAGAAAACGAACTATGGAAGGGTTACCTAATTCAAGCCACTTTAAATTACGTATTTATTTATTTATTTGGTACGAATTTACGTGTAGTAGTCTATATTGGTTTTCACACAGTAATATAGGTAATAAAAGCATTGTTCACTCACCAAAAATCCCAGTATATGGCATCTTCCTTTATAATATTACCACCTTATCACTTCTGTTTGTTTCTACCTCTAGCTTCTTTGTTTCTTCGTCTTCCACCTCAGGAATCACTTTCACCGTGAATTTCGTCATTGGAGAGACCGTGGGGCAACATACTTTTACTGGCCAGGTTACTGCTAACAGGTGAATTTGCCCAGTGTGTGGGGGAGGGGGTTAGGTGAGGCCTGGCAGTATCCCCGCTTGGCAGCAGGTAGAGGAAGGTCTCCCACATATGCCTACCAAAAATCACCCGTGAATGTTGAAAAATGTGCACACAATGGGCCTTGCAATTGAGTGACATATGATGCATGTTGGTTGGTGTCCTCACACGGAAAAAAGTAGCGGCGTGCATCGTACGTCGGTGGGACTCGGCGGGTTAAAGAAGACATCTCCGACAGTCTCCTCCTTCCGAGACTGAATGGTTAAGGACTCGTCGTCAGGGTCCTCAGTTGGGATCACCATGACTGCCCCAGTTTCTTCTGGTGGCTGGTCACTGTCACCGACTACGGGAAAGCCAGCCTCCTCGGGGTTTGGCTCATGATACACCTTCAACATGTTAATATGGAACCTTTTACGAAGATCCCCCACCTGTATTATGTAGCTGAGGTCTGAAATGCGCTCTACTACATTGTATGGATCCTTCAACTGTGCCAACAACTTCTTCTGGGCAGTGGGAAGTAACACCAAGCATCTATCACTTGGACTGAACTTCTGAATCTTTGCTTTCTTATCACAGTAAGCTTTCTGAATGTTGCGCACCTTGATCAATTCTTCCTTTGCTAACTCGCATATCAACTGGACGCAGTCAGCTAAATCAAGGACGTACGTGTAGGTGGTCTTGACTTCAGGGTTAGGTTCTTCATCATCTCATAACCCACGAAGTACTTGAAGTGGCCCACGGACCGACCTTCCATACACCAGTTCAAAAGGTGAGAACTTCAAGGAATGCTGTGGGGCATTCTCGGTAAGCAAAAAGAAGAGGGGGAATGAACCGCGGTCATTCCTTTGGCTGTTCGGCGGCCATGAGCTTCAACATCTTCTTGAGAGTCCCATTGAACCTCTCACACAACCCGTTACACATGGGATGGTAGGGTGTGGTTCGGAAGCCTCGGATGGACAACAACCTGAAGGCTTCATTCATCATCGCAGAGGTGATCTGCGAACCCCGGTCCCTTAAGACTTCCTTGGGGATACATACTTGGCAGAACACCTCAATCAGTGCCTCTGCAACAGTGACAGCCTCTATATTCTTAAGGGCCACGGCTTCAGGCCACGGTATGCTGAAATCAACGATAGTGAGGATATACTTTGATCCATCATTAACCCTAGGAGATTATAGGCATTGGCTTCAATGGCGCAGGATGGACACGTCCGGGGTCAGTGGTACGCTGACACACATTGCAGGACGCACAAGCCTAGTTATTTCCTGTCACGTTCCTGGCCAGAAAAAGTCAGCAGGGATGCAGTCAGAGGTTTTATTTTGGCCCATGTAACCTAAGAATCACTCACTGAACAATGACCCAATTCAAACACTGTTCGGAGGTACTTTGTGGGAACGACAAACTGCAGTCAAACCTCGCCCTCGGGTGTTTGTGACTCACGGTACAGCTGTCCTCGCTTACGAATGAACCTGGCTTGGCCACCCTGCGAATACTTAACCCGAGGAATCCCATCAACGTATGGGTACGTTACAACGTTTTGTCACAGCTACACCCATCGACGTACGGGTACACTGCACAATTGCAAAGGTCATAATTTGCACAATTTTCAAGTTTCATGGGTAATTTTTGGTAGGCATATGTGGGAGACCTTCCTCTACCAGCAGGGATACTGCCTGGCCCCACCTAACCCCCCCCCTCTGGGCAATTCACCTGTTAGCAGTGACCTGACCAGTAAAGGAAGGTGACATATGTGGATTTGTTTGGTGACTGAACAATCCTTCTATTGCCTATATAAATGTGTGAAAACCAATATAGTCTTGTACTACACATAAATTCGTACCAATACATAAATAAATACGTAATTTAAAGTGGCTTGAATTAGTTAACCCTTCCATAGTTCATTTTCTTTAGCAAGGTACACTCATCAGCAGAAGTTCGCTGCAAGGCTACTCGTACGGTGTGTCAGTTAGTCTGACAATAGTGTATAGTTAATAGTTGCCACATACGCATTTAAATGCTGTTCATGATTTTTTTTTGTATTATTTTTATTTTCAGTAGAGTCGGCCTTGAAAAAAATTTCGTATACAAATTATGTCCATAAGAAAATGTAGAAGCCATAAGAACATCTTATAAAATAACGTGTGAGAATAATTCTTTGATGTTTCAGAATAATATAACTGCAACCTCCTTCCCCTTCTGTGCCCTTCCTCCCTCCTGGTGTCCCTCCCCCCCACCAACTCTCCCCCTCCCTCTTACCTCCTACTCTCTCTCTCTCTCTTTCTCTCTCTCTCTCTGCCGTATTGCTATACGGATTTAGTTGCCTAGCCACTGATGAATTCAATATGGCTGAACTGAAATAAGGCTATTCCGCTTTATAATTATTCGTCAACCTGCCCTCTCTACCTTTATTTACTCATACGCAGCAGTACCGTGTTTATTGCACCGCATTCTTTCTTGACCTTTTAACCCTGTTTTCATCACCATTTTAACCCTGTCTACATCACCAACTGACCTCTCTACCGCACTGGTATTCTTTCAGCACTAGACCCATTTGGCTCGCTATAAA
>JAGKTI010024072.1:0-12801 GCA_018397915.1 Birgus latro
TCACAGGGGGAACACGCATGAAAATAGTTCCGTCCATGAGATAATGCGAACAAGTTTTATTTTTATTTAGCCAGTTGTACAGCTTTAGGGTGCATCTTTTGGATATACAGTGCCTATTACGTCTATCTTCATTTTCATATACGGGAGCTGACATGGAACTCTTTCGCAAATCAGGAATATTTCTGTATCCCTAAAATTGATAGAAAACGTGTTGAGTTAGTCTGTCAAAGAAAACTATATGTAGGGTCTAACTCTATGTAACGTGGAGAAAAGTGAACCGATCCGTATTGTAACTTGCAAAATCCATGCAACAGAGAGAACAGATCTTTGTTTTAACCTCGGCCGTGTTCACAGAAAATAAAAAATTCTGGGTATTTGGTCAGTTATTGCTATTACTGTTATATTAAATCAAAGAGTACTGGAACATTGATAGCCCTGGCTTTTCTTATGATAATTTACACGCCGTATTTTTTTCTTTCCCAGACAAAGACTATAGGACCTACTCTTTCCTGCTGCCAATCATGAAGCTAACACTTTTCATCCTTACGCACGTCCCATATCGCTCAGTCATTGCAAACACTAAAATTAAATCAAACGACCAATTATCATATTAGTGTTCGATCATATGCGAGGCTACTTAGATAAAAATTATGACTATTTCACCAGCATCTTTCCATAAGAAACGTTACGCTCATAAAACGTTAAAATGTCACAGCAGTATCAGTTTAAAAGGGATAATAGAGAAGACTGAGTTCTCGTATCGATGCATTCAGAGAGAGAAAAGAATTAGAACAAACTTTTAGCTGTTAAATCAGATTTCGCTCTAAAGAGTGAAAAAAAAGAAAAAAACAATGAACTGTGAGCTACAATCTTTTCATCTTAACTTGAGCTAGAGTTTCTCCCTTTTTCAGTCCATTCTACGTGGACCAGTGTTAGAAAATGATAATACTCCAGCTCCACATCCTTTCTGTGGCACTTCTTCATGCCTAGAACAAAATTCAAGCGTTAATTTTTTGGTGCAGCTCAGCACTTAGAGAGAGAGAGAGAGAGAGAGAGGTGAAGGGGAAGAGAGAGAGAGAGAGAGAGAGAGAGAGAGAGAGAGAGAGGCGTTACACAAGCACCTGCAACTGCTCACATACCCGAGCTGCTCTTACCCGCATCATCCCCTCCATCCGCCTCCCCTTCCCTACACATGCGGGCGGTCACACAACCAAGACAAACTGCGATTCTTAACCCTTTCACCACCGTCATCACTATTACAGCCCATACTTACTACCTCCCTGTCTGATCTTGTAGTCTAGTAATATCTCAACCGTGCTCGTATTGTGAATTCTGTCCTTACTATTTTCCAACGATTTTATTCAGTTTAGGGTGAGAAAATGGTCTGTGAGGGAGTTAATGATGACTTTTTAACCCTGTCACTACAAAAGGTTTTTCATAAGAAAAATCGTCTATAGGAAGCAAGAATTAATCAAATAATAATACTTACAGAAACAAAAAGGTTTGTCATATATACTGGGAGGCTTAATAATACGTCATCGGAATCAAGGATGACGTCATTATCTCGTTTGTTTTTTTTCTTGCGGCCTTCAAGCGGTCTGACTCAGCTCAAGGTAGACTTTTTGCACGAGTGGGAGGGGGGGGGGGTTAGAAACAACTCTGTCATTAACCTTATCAGCAAGAGAAGTTTTTCATAAGTTGCACAAAAAATTAAGCAGTAGCAAGAATGTAAAAAAAAAAAGTAATTGGATTGATGGAGTTAACTTCAAAATGCCGTGAATCACCCAACTGAAAGAACAAACTAAAAAAACATGCGAAGCCCAACTGCAGGGATTAAGGCGGACATCGATTTTTATTTTTTCAAAGTCCTAATCTTGTCCTAGAACAAGAGAGGAACAAGGCTTCAGATTTACCCTTAACCACTGAACGAGGGTCATTCAAGCAAAGAATCAACTACTTTCTGTGTCTTACCCTTCCCCTAGAATAGACCTGCAAATGTGGAAATTGCTACTGGTAACCAAAAAAGAGACGCCATCCCAGTAAAGAAGTTAAGGTAGAAAACGAATTGAATTTCCTAGTTCCAGCCTTCCCCTGAAAAAAAAAAAAAGAAGAAGTCAAATTTAGATCAAGAGGAGGTGAGTGTTGTCTGATTCAATGATGAGAAAGAAGGAGACGTCAAGGCATTCAATATTTTTTTCCAACCCATAATTTTCCCCAAGAACACGACCCGCAACAGCCAATTTTAGCTCAAGGGGAGGTGGGTGTCCCTTATCTGGCCCCGTGGAGGTGAGCAGGGTGGACACAACGACCTCACAATGGCATTTACCCGCATCGCCCACTTGACCAGACAGGGATACTCTCCTTTGCTTGACAGGTTTATTTTTCAGGGCCGTTTTTATTGCAAATTTTATCTTTTTATTTTTCTTGCATAACGAATCACAGTTCATGGTATTATTTTGGGTTCACAGTGTTCTTTCCTGCACAATAATTCAACAGGTATTCTTTGCCTGTTTTTGTGCATTTCTTTTTTTTTCTGCATAGTGATTCCATAGCCCTTCATCGTCTTTTTTGTTCATAGTGTTTAGCCTGCAGTTTAAAAAATTTTCATGGTCGCATTTCCTGCATAGAGTTTCCACCGTATTTCACTTATTCTGCATGGCGATTCACAGTTTTTTTTGTTTTTTTGTTTTTACCTATTACTTCCACAGTTTTCACTTGCACATATTTTTTACTTCTTAACGATTCTACAAACTATCATGTTCTTTTTTCTGTCTAATGTTTTCACAGATTTTCACGGCCGTTGCTAATTATGTCAATGGTTTACACAGTTTCTTCCACATAGAATTCCCAAAGCTTTTCGCAGTCGTTTCTTCTGCACTGCGTCTCTTCAACGTTGTTTTTTTTCTGTCTCTTGCTCCACAGTTTTCTCATCATAATTTATTCTCTAACATTTAAGTAACTTTTTCCTGCACTGGACTGTATAACAAGAATCACTTATACTACAAACTCACATAGAAAGAAAGTCAAACACATAATCAAGGGTATTATTTGTCTTCGTAATTTTGGCATAGTTTGCGTAATAAACATACAAAAAGGAATGGGCTTAAAATCCACTTCTTTTGCAACGGAAGCGAGAAAAGTGATTATAACCTGCATCTTTAACAGAAATATTTGTGGGAATCCAGTGCATAGATATTTATAGTTGTAAAGCAAATAACAGTAATCAAAAAGGCGTGAGCGTTCAAGACAAAAAGTAGTAAAATAAAAAAAAAGTCCATTAATTCTAGAAGTATGGGTAATTCATTGAATCTGTTATTTTAAATATGATTTTGTCTGTTCTGCTTTCTACGTCAGTAAACGCAACCCAGTAGAGAAGGGCAGGATTTACCCTCAGTCTAGCACTACGGTAACACTGAATTCCCACACTGCTTCCTTCGAGGTGTAGGGGTCCGAGGCTAGGCTACTGTACATCAGCACATTTTGGGTCAGATGGCCAGCGTACTTCCCTTGGTGGCATTATATGATCGAAAAACATCCAGTCATATCTTGGAGATCGAACCTATACAAGACCATCACTTCGACTGGGACTCCCTAAATCCTATTTCTCGTATATCACAGCAAAACAAAAAGAGGTAGTTTCTCCTCATAGGCACACGATAGGTAAAATTTATACTAATGGTTCGTAAAGGTCCCAGGCGTCTGTATACTGAGCGATCGTGTATAATACAAGTCCTGACCACAGTTACAACCTTATAAGGAAATGGAGGACATATACTTCGTTCAGTTAAAGTCAACAATTTTACTACGATATTTATTTTGCAGGTCGTAAACAAAGTACAAAGTTGAGTTGTAATAGCTAGCAATATACCTAACACTACAAAGTTACTATACAAATATAGAGAGACTCCAGGACTAACAACAAAATCCATATAAACAACAGAATATATACTGTATGAGGTTTGTACAAAAATACATAACGTGCATTCACCCACTCACAGCTGCCATGACAACGCACCCAACCGCAGCCAAAGAATTAACTACTTCACTCTGATGGTCCCTTTTCTTATTTTATTCTTACTACTTTTCTGGAACTCTACTCTCTTTAGGAGATACATTTTCACCTGGCGAGGTTAGATCTAGCCTTCTCTATTAAGGTACTCGCCCAGCTTGAATAAAACAGTCTGGAGATAGCAATATTATACCAGTGAACTACATCAGTGGATACAGAGGTTAAGAGAAACAGCTTGGCTCATATTTAAAAACCCTCCAAAGCTTAAGTTTTGTGCAAGACTGTTTGTGCATACCTTTGCCGTCACACATACAGCTACCAAACACTTCACAGTAATATAAGAGTGAATAATTAAGTGACAAAATGTGTAAAAACAGATTTATCAGTAAGAATAGACTAATAAACTACTATGGAAACTTATTTGTCAAAGGAATTGGCTTGGATTCTTTCAATAGACGACCCCTGGACCGGAGAAAATGACGTTTATGACCAACGGTATCAACAGGGTAAATGAGTGCTGGGGACCGGGAAAGGTGCTGATATCTGTAACTTTTTCATTTCATGTTTATGTCTTTGGTAAATTTGTAAGTTATTTTTCCTTCCTTCTTTTTTCCCTCCGAAAATTGCTCTGGAATGAACTTGCGTCCTTTCAGTTATGAGACTCCAGAAGAAGAAAAAATCAATAGGAAGGAACCACGGCACAACAGGATAATCTAGCACCACTTGTCTATCGTCCCGTGTTTTCCTAATAACCTCATCTAACTGACGATTTTTTACGAACGCGCTCCCATTTGACCTATCGCAACTTACTCTAGGCTTTTCTACTAAACCTACGTTTGTGATGGTTTCCTTAGCATAAAATAATGGCATCAAGAAAGTCATAAGATTCAAAGCTAAATTCTTACGATAAATATAAGTATTTCGTATTTACATAAATACTATAAATGAGAAAAAAAAACTCACAGTAGAATTCTATGACTTACATTCAGATTCACATGCACACATTAGACGTATCACTATTTACGTACAAGGCATTATACTGAACTGCCTTGCCTCTTTTCTTTAATATCTAGGATGATATTCGCTCTGATAAACTACCGGTATGCATAAATGATTTTTTGCCCTCAAGGTCATATCTCTACGTGCTCATGTTTCGTCATAAATGCACCATACAAATGCTTGTTCTTTGTAACATTCTGTATTTATCAGCTACTATCTTCACTGCAAATGTCTGATCTATACACGCCTACCCTCTCTACTCTGTTTCTTTCTTATGGTACTTTCCCTGTATCTCATGTCAGTTATGTGTACCATGTCGACTGACTTTATCACCGTAGCACAAAATTCCTCCATTAGCATTATCCAGTGTTGGAGCCTCACGCAGTTTCTATTTGTTTAGGCAATGTAATTTCCCTCTGCTGATCGGTTCCCATACTTCAGACCTACCTCCATCCTTAGCCATACCTCCAGCGAACAATCAGTACCTTTCTCTTAATTGCTACTACCACAGTGATAAAATATTCTCCTTCTCTCAGCTACATAATATTTATTCTGTCACACACAACCATCATAGCTTCAGACTTAGCGCACGCCTCTCCCCCGACACAGGCCTATAGCCTTCTTACCTGACATATAGCATTTGTTATTACTGTATTGATCATATATCTTTATTTCATACTTATCATACACATCTCATGCAGTAAAACTATGTATGACTACGGAATTCTAAGTGACTGGAAAACTAAAACATATTACACGGGTTATACCAAAGGCCGACATGGAAATTTCGGTAACATGTGGGCATATGAAAACAGAGATAAACAGGCACAAAATATAGATCTTTTTGTCCCCTTCGGAACAATCTGTGATTTATATCTTATTTTTGCTACACCAGAACAATTTAATTCAGCTTAAGAGAGCCTTGATATGAACCTTCTCAAACCCCTTTCACTTCAAGAGGACTCTCACAAAAAAAAAAAAAAAAAAAATCTGGTGGCTGGAATAATAAAATATGAATGATGTACTCGAGATGAGAGGTAACAACGATAAACTTGGGACTTACTGGTTCAGCGCAGCACCAGACCTCCTTACGACAGAGACGTATAGGCACGCCACACTTCATTCATAACACTGACCTAGCGACTCGTTTACCTCTGACACTTCGAACTGCTGAAACGAAACTATGACCAAATTAAGACAAGACAAGGAATCCCAGAAGACACTTTAGACCTCCAGCGTTGTTTCTTGACTGTAACACTGAAAGTAATTTGCACTTAGACACTTATCCGTGTATTCTACTTTAGACACTATAACCACTTTCAGTACCGAACCCGACCCGCTGTTTCATCATGGTGGTTTGAGCTCCCAGATTTTTAAAGGGAGTTTTGATCATGTTGGTATATAACAAATGAGAAGCTTCAGGGTTTCAGTGTCGGGGTTCATGAGAGAGTGTTCTGAATGGATATTACCCTGATTTTCACCTGATTTCTGTCGCGTCAATCAGCCGTTAGTCACGTTCGTTGACAATGTTTGGCTAAATAATGAACTCAGTGACAATGAGGCATCATTCTTAAAACCAAGTTACAGAACGATGCTCCAAAAACTTCGAACCACCCGAAGTTTACTGTCTCACACTTTCTCCGTGCCTGTAGGATACTTCACGCTATAAGAACAAATTACTGTGTTTAAAGAAACTATTTATATTTCATTCTCTTCTTAAAAAACACAGTACAGAAAACAAACTAAGATAATAACTGAAGAAGGATTTATTTACAAAGGACTAGAAAGCGCTCAGAGAGCGCATGCCTCCGCCAATGCCATTGCCATTAAAAAGGATCCGGATCCGGATCCATGGATATCGGATCCGGATCCGGATCGAATCCGCCCCAAAATTTAATTGATTTTTTCTTGGTCCATGGTCCACCTTCCACAAAATTTCATTTAAATTCATGTAGAACTTTTTGAGATATTGTGCGGGATTCTCCGGATGCGGATCCGGACCAAAATTTAATCATTCGTTCCTTGGCCCATGGTCCTCATAATCCGTTTACAACTTTTTGAGTAATCCTGCTAACAGACAGACAAACAAACAGACAAATAAACTAACGCGGGGTAAAACATAACCTCCTTGACGGAGGTAAAGATGACTGTCTTGTAAAGTGCTGCCGCAAACCCACCACCAACCCACACCTCTCTGAACTTAACCCCTTCTGTCACATGTATATTAATACTCTGAATATTTGGTCCGTGTGGAGGGAATGGAAAATGGAAGATTGACTAGGAGAACGTATTGACTTTGGGGGGGGGGGGGTGGGGGGCGGAGGCAGAGAAGACCAAGAATGACATGAAGGGATGGGGTGAAGAGATACATGAATGAGGGAGGTGTGAGTTAGAGAATGGGTAGCCTGATGCGGGATGACATGGAGGAAATTTGTTTGTGTCCACCCCCTCCGGAATAAAGGCGTCTGTCTGTAGATAGGCGACTTAGGTAATTAGGTCTGTTACTCAGTGATGACCCAACACAGAAATATATAATGAAGGGATCTGAACCATGTTTAAATTAGTAGTATAGTTAATAATATCGCAATCGATATCATCATTTTTATCTCTTTCAATTGATTCATTTATTCATAAGTAGGAACACACTTATCGCTAAAAGAAACTTTATGCTGCAATGACAAGCAATTAAATTAACACCATTTTCTTCACATTAGTCGTTCACATTTTGTAAGTAATACAGTGATAGGAGCAGTCATAAGTATGAAAGGGCACTTCTTTTTTCTGATCATTCATCTGTAGAACTTTGAACTGGACGTAACCTAAAAAGGCAGGTGAGGCAATCGATTAACTCATTGCTGCCTAAAACAGTTCTACATGGGATTTAGCAGGTGTGGTACTTGGTATACCACCCTTCTATTACGGGCTTATAGTTGAGAAGCTCATAGGCTCAAACTTGATGGTTTCCTGCCTTCTCAGCTTTCGATAATGACCCTAAACCCCACATATTCTTGGCGGCAGGTGATAAGGGGAAAGACAAATTTGTACACTGGGCAGATGAGGTCTCTAAGTGCAAGACACAGACTACGCTTTCTCCACATACAGGAAAAATACTGAAGGGTGTTTCCGCTGGTGAGAAGGAAGGTTTGGTTGGAGGAATGTGGGTGCGAGGTTTTGTTGGGGTAGATGTAGGTATTGTTTCTGTGTTAAAAGAAACTGTTCCTTCTTCAGACCGCCAGACACCTACTACGCCTTACACACTAGCGGAATTCTGGAGGGCGTCTGCACGGGCGTAAGGGAGGTTCTGGTTGGAGGTGTATGGCTGCGAGGTCTTGCTAGGCGACATTCGGGTGTAAAAGTAAAGTATTCATTCTCCTGAGTGCTAGACACCTATTGCGTCTTACACACCGGTGGAGTTCTGGAGGGTGTCTGCGCGGGCGTAAGGGAGGTTCTGGTTGGAGGAGTGTGGGAGCGTGGTCTTGCTGGGGTAGGCGTAGGCGTCGTTCGTGTGTTGTGAGGAATCTTCGTCCCTGTGCTCAGTTGTCGGCGGTTTGGAGATGTCGGCGTATTCCAGCTGGCGGTTTCGGTGGTGTTCTCTCTCCTCGGTCACCTGAAGAGGCAGACGAAAAAATTACCGTTGATGATACAAAGGAAAATTAATAATAATAATAATGATAATAACAGTAAAAATAATCAGCATGAGTGTGGGAGAAACAGAAGAGATTTGTGTTGCTTCCCGATTTATCCCAGTTTTACTCCACTCTCTTTTCCTTTTCCATCACGTGCATTAAAGTGCCACTGATGATGTAGATGGGAACGATTATAATACGTGGCTGAATGAGGTGGGAGGAGAAAAGCTAATCAAACGTTTCCTCCTTTTTCCTTTCTTACCAAATGTTTAATGGTGGTGGTGATGATGGAGAAGAGAACGATTATGACGACTAACTGGCAAACTAATGGTGCAGGAGGAAGAGAGAAGATACTCTAAAATTAACTTGATTAACATTTAGTTCCCTGTCCAAACCTTCTCGCCAGAAAAGTAAAATGATGCAGAAGACGACGATCATGGCGACCTACCCCAGCCCAGAGTCACTGTCTTGAAATCGATGATGAGACAATGTGCGAGGATGGGAAGTAAGGAAGACTAAAATTTCTAAATACTCACCTCCCTTCATTTCCATCTTATCATGTACGTAGAAGTGCTTTTGATGGTACAGAGGACGATACTAATGACTTGTGACACTGGAGGGAAGAGAACCAAGTAGGATGTATGCACTAGAATTAACCACATTTTGGCGCTGAATTATTTACACTGACCTTCCTTTTTCTTATCTTCACCATTCTCACCATGAGGGTAAATGTGCAGTTCTTGGTGCAGAAAACTTTGGTAACGACGATTTGTATAATGATGAAAGCGTAAGAAGAAAAGAATCGAGTAAGAAATTAACCTTACTTAGCACTAAAGTCTCTGCATTTATTTTCCTTGCTTCTCACCAATCTCACCATGTGGGTAAAGGTGCCAGTGACGATACAAAAGACGATGATCATGACCAATTGTGCCAGAGTGAGCACCTTGGTGACTAGAATGATGAGGTACTCGTCATCTGGCTGGTCGGGGTTGATGTGGGTGTAGCTGCCTTGCCGGATCAGCCAGATGGCCAGGAAGTAGCCATTGATGCCCAGCACACTGAGAGCCTTTATCAGCCACAGGTACACCAGATACGGCCTGCGCTGTGAGAAACGAGGAGGAGAGTTAATGTTCATTCTTGCTGCCTTTAAACACTTGCCCTGCCCTGCCAAATCACCCACAAGACCAGTGATGACCAACACACACACACACACACACACACACACAGACACGATTCTATTCTTGCTGCCACCAACACACCTGAAGCCTCCATAAGCCACAGTCACAACAAATACGGCCGGAGCTGCAAACGGACGCAACACAGACGGTTCACTTCTTGCCCCCACCTGAGTGAAGCATCACATGGGATTTCGCTAGGCAAACTCCTTGTGTGCGATAATCCTTTGGGAGTGACTGACTAAATGGGCCGCTGAAAGAGATGCAGCTACATTTGAAAACTATCTCAATCATTTCTCCTCAGTACTATGGAGTCCTTTCCCTAAGCTAATGAAAAATGAGGTTTCAAGGTGTTATTGGGAAAGATTAAAGGAAATGGGAGAAAACGTCTTCTGAGAGAGGGAAAAGCTAACGTTCTCTCTCCATCCCTCCCTCTCTCTCTCTCTCTCTCTCTCTCTCTCCAATCCTAAGACATCTATATGGAATTGGACAAAATCGTCTTGTATTACTGAGAAAAGGTAAAAAAAAAAAAAAATCGAAGCGAAAGAGTTAAAAGAGACAAGGATTTAAAGATTAATATTTGACGATAAAAGCAAACTCTCTCTCTCTCTCTTACCTTAACTAGGCAGATGATGTAGACCAGGTCGAAGAGGACAGCCGCCACGCCCGTCCCGATCCCTATGAAAACGCTGAGGCCGAATACTGAGGAGAGGAGGAGGAAAATTAGAGAGAGACAGAGACAGAGACGAGACAGAGACAGAGGAAGGAGAAAAAGAAGAAGAGGGTGGGAGAGGAGAACATGGGAAGTACAATGTAATAAATAAAGGAGAATTAAGCTTACTGTACATTAGAGTGACATAAAGCCAGATAAAGCCACCCTTAAGGAGACCGTGACGCCACACACACACACACACACACACACACACACACACACACACACACACACACACACACCGAGTCACGTTACGTCATCACTATTTTCTACGCCTTCCTGCCCAACACTTCCCCTTACGTGTGGCGTCGTAAGCGCACACATGGCTATGAAGTACAGTAGTTTTCATTATAAAACTTCTGTATATAAGCCCATTCGTTCTCTTCAGAAAATAAGATTGTTGTTCTGTGTGAAAATTCCATCGTTTCTTTAATAAATTGGTTCTCCATTTATTTACGATTTACACTATTTTTTTCAGTGGATAAAGTCATGTATCTCAGACTTACGATGAGGGATATCTTTAAATGTTATTCTTCAAATCCATCGATGCCTTCATCTCTAAATTCATCTTCCTTCTGAGTATTAGTATCTTCTTAAAGCAATATACTCGTACCAAATTATAATGTAGAAGGACCACTTACTGTCCAGTCTTCAGTCTACGGTTATACTACTGTCATCATCAATATCATCATCGTCATCATTATTATCACCATCATCATCATTACCATCAGCATCTTTTACACCTTGACCCGATACTCCACTATTATAAATGATGGTCAAGGGAAATGAAAACACAAGAGAAGGAGAGGCAGTTCTTAGAGTACCAGTGAAGCGGACAATACATCCAGTTATTCAGTACACAAGGCACGACGTTCTTCATTCAAGCTTCCTTACTCCTGTTTCTGGCTCCTACCTACTTCATTTTATTGGTGGAGTAGACAGTATAACGATGATGATGATGATGATGATGGGCTTCTTCTTTTTCGTCTTGTTCTTTTTCATGTTCTTCTTGTTATTCTCCTCCTTCTTTCTTCTTGTTATAGGGGTCGACTGCCTTCATGTGTATCCTTTACCCTCATCTTTTATTTTTCCTTCATTCTCCTTCAGTCCACCCATTCCTTTATTCTTTTATATCCCACCTTTCCAACTCATCCTCCACCTTCCTTTTCTTGCTCCTTCATCACTCACGAGCTTCACACATTCCCCTTTGTTGCGTTAGCCCCCTTTCGTCTCACCACTGCCCCCCCCTCTCTCTCTCTCTTTTAGTATAGACATCGTTTTTGTTGTTTGCACACTAGAGGGCATTAAGGTGAAATGTGTAAAATAAATCGCTGAGGAATAGGTGTTACGAAACCTCCAAAGCAAAGGGAATACGGGTTTACTACGTGTTTATGGCGCTTCATTCCCTGATGATGATGATGATGATGATGATGATGATGAGTCAGACCACCTCAGTTTTGCCTCCTTTATCCTCTTACTGATCTTCACTGACCCTTAGGTAAAAGTGTATTCCTGATGATGATGATGATGATGATGATGATGATGATGATGTGATGATGATGATGATGATGATTACAGCAAACCACCTCATTCTTGCCCTTTTCACCTCCTTCCTGATTTTTCCCTGACTTGCGAAAAAAAAAAATCTTTCTGTTGATGATGGCGACTTTTTTCTTTCTTTTTCTTTTCTTCTTTCTTCTTCCCATCGTGGCCTCCCTGCAACAAGACCCGCATGAGCCACGGTGGACGACGACCTACGATTCGCTGATCCTCTGACAAGACTAACAAGATGCGGGTAGCCAAGGTTTCTACGCCACCTCAAAGACACTTGGTTTCATAAAGTTAGTAGCACCAGAAAGTTAGTACTAAAGAGTTAATGCCAGAAAGTTAGTGCCAGAAAGTTTATACCAAAAAGTTAATCCCAGGAAGTTGCTACCAAAGAGTTATTACTAGAAAGTTAGTTCTAGGAAATTAGTGCAACAAATTTAGTACAGTTCGGGCCATGTCTTTGGTGGGGTGGGTGGGGTGGGGGGGGGATTGTGGTGAGGTTGAAGGCTGTGGGGTAAGGGATGATGAAAAAATATAACCATGTAGCCTGAAAACACTTGAATTTCTGTCATTTCAAGATTTTTTTTTTTCTGTATGCATGGAAAAAGGAACCAAAAGGCCAGAAACCTGTAAAACTGTTCCAAGGAAAAAAAAAACACACGATAACAGAGAACCAAATTCAAGATCTGTTCATTTCGAGAAGTCTGGACACACTGCGTTTGAAAGACTGGA
>JAGKTI010024073.1:0-14531 GCA_018397915.1 Birgus latro
TGTGTGTGTGTGTGTGTGTGTGTGTGTGTGTGTGTGGAGACAAGTTGCTGACTTTTTCAATATTGCTCATTTTTTATGTGTTCTGGTCTTACTTCCTGCCTCGCTGACACAGTTGGCAAAAACTCACAGGCTGACAGTAATATGCTGATTGGATATGTGCAGAGGTTGTTGTGGGGACGCTGCATTGATGTTAAGCGTTTAGTAAATGTGGTTTATATTTTACCTTCTTTTTCTCTGTTCCCACAACCGATGACAGAGCTTGCCTGTCTTTTATAATGGATTAATATCTGAGATGCGATCCCATTTAGAGTGTTCATCTGCTGAGTACAGGTAGTTATAGAAAGTATAATAAACTTTCAATATAATGCATGACGCGGGGGTAATGGCACGGTAAGAAAAGAGAAGAGATCACAGGACCCAGGTGGAGGCGGAGCACATAAAACCCACAGGACCCGGGGACGCCAGTGGAATGGATCTTGTCTTTTATCCCATTGTGCCTGTTTCTTTTCTGGTCCCACGGTAGTTCACATCAAAGTGGACTGGGAGATGCCCAGACTGTCAGTGGGTTGTTTGTACACAGAAGCAGTATCGATAGCCCTTCCACCCTGACATATCTTTGAATTTTACATATTTTATTTTTTGTATTGCCCCAGATTTATTCAGCACAGGTAAAACATTTCCAGGGTGTTGGGGTTACAGTGTCACGAGACTGAAAATATTCTCCCGCTTAGGACAACATTCTATTCTCTCAGGTGAAGCTGACCTTTGACCTACGGCCATTATATTGAAGCGTTACCTAAATGAGGTTAATAGATACCAACATTTTAAAACTTAGAGGTATAGGACATGATTTTGATAATTGGAGCGTAATAAGACGACAGACTGGCTTGTATACATACATACATACATACTCATATAGGCTGATGTGACAACAGATATTACCTGCCCGATTAATTACCTGTTCTTGTAATATCGTTCCATTATTATTATTAGCAGTAGTAGTAGCAACAGCAGCAGCAGTATTGTTTATACCCACGGTCGTGAAGCAAAGTTTTGATCTGATTATAACCAAACTTGATTTAAGGGTTGAGAGGCAGCCGGTGGGTTGACCTATTGAATTTGAGAACAACAGGTCAGAGGTCACAGTTACAGGGCTAGGTCAGAGTTTCACCAAGCAGTGTCAGTTCTGCCTTCATTCAGTTTACAACAAACTTAATGGAAAATGTTGGAAAATGTGTGGGTAAGTGAAGAATGAAGGAATTCGATTTCCAGACTAAGTTAAAGATCAAGGTCAGAGGGTAGAGATAAAGTTTGGTCACTGTATCTTTGTTTGAATAAAATAAAACGAGTACAATAAAGGACTGAAGATCAGGCAAGGGATTGTTTTTTTTTTTTTATGTGTCCGACTCTGGGCATAGGCTTCACAGCCTGCTATCAAGGCCCAGTCGTCCTCCTACAATCTACATGTCACCACTTCGGCGCTTAACACCCACCGTCCATATTGAATACATGCTAGGGCTGTCTCATACAGGACTGGTGTATTGGTATTAGCGGGGTCATTTTTACGACATGTCGGCGGGTCTTCTGGTAGATCAGTAAAGCCTGATTTAATGAAATTCAAATCCTTAAATTGTTCCCTGCACCAGCGAGGATTCGAACCTGGGTCCCACGGGACCGCAAGCCAACTCTCTACCGATCGGATTTACCTGTAGTTATTAAAAACAATATGTTAATGGTGAAGGTCACAGCGCAAGATCAGCTTAAACATCTTTTTATCCTATTTAGACAAACTTTGTGGAAGTTGAGAGTAAGACAAGGATAAAGGGATTCGATTTTGAAAACCATTATTCAGTGTCGAGGTCACAGGAAAAGGTCAAACGTCAAGGTATCATAGCAAGGTCAGCTCAGACAGTTTTGATTCGATTTGCACGAAACCTAGTGAAATTGTTAAGGGTCAGGCAAGAATGGAGTGACTCAGTTTTTGAAGAAGCTGGTCGAAGATCAAGGCCACAGAGTAGAGGCAAATGCCCGGCCCTTAGACGAATTGGTGGCCGTGGGTATTGTACTGTCTTGAGTGCATGTTGTTGATTTGTGTTTGCTGTCATGATTGTTATTATTATTATTTTTTATTTTGTTACCAGCCGCGAGAGCGAATGCTGGTATCGTTTTCAGTTTGTCTGTCTGTGTGTCTGTTAGCACGATAACTTCGCAACCGCTCAAGATAATAATAACAGAATTTTACAGGTGTGTAGTAGGGATGAAAATCTCCGAGTTCGAAGTTGGTGAAAGCAGGTCAAGGTCAAGTTCATATTCCGAGCCGCGCGAGTTAGGTATCGGCTCGCGGATGGTGTGTTTCCTCCCTTGTGGGGGCCTTTAGTTACCTCGCTTGGACGGAGTCCGACGAGGTGTTGTTTTTGGTCGAGTGTGTTTATTTGTTTCTTTGTTAGTAACATTAGGGGAAAACAGCTGAGTGAAATTACATGAAACTTTCAGGATATGTGGGCACTCATCCCCAAAGATAGTGAGTAAATTTTGGAGGTAATCGAGTGACCTTGAAAGGTCAAACTCAAAGTCACGGATATTCAGGGGGCTGTAACTCGAACTGGTTGAAGATAGAAAGATACAAATATTTAGTTATTTACTGTTATTGACATATGGGTTTTTAACTGGTACCGTGACCTTTGACCGTAAGTGACCTTGAAGGGTCAAACTCAAGGTCACGGACATTCAGGAGGATATAACTTGAAACTCGTTGAAGATATATATATATACTACCGGTATTGCCAAGATATAGATTGTCGCATATGGGCTTTCATTTGGCAGCAAGACTGTGGACCTTGAGTGACCGTGGAAGGTCAAATGCAAGATCACGGATTTTCAGAAGGCGTAACTTGAAAAAGTTTGCGCCATTATCTTAGACTTTAACTGTGCTCTGACACTAAATGCAGAAACGCGCCAGTATTTAACAGCAATAAAACAACCGCTGTTGGGCGAGGTTTGTTTTGCCTGGCACCATTTGTTATTATTTTATTATTATAATTATTATTCCCTTGTATCCAAATCGGGGCATCCTCTGAGTAGTCCATTCGTGAACTCCACCCGTGCTCCCTTCGTGCCAGCAGGTGGTGGAAATTCCTACATAGCCTTTCGCAACTTGGACATCAATACCGACCTTGTTGTCTCATTCAGGACATGTGTGGTGATGCAGTCGAGGATGTTTTTATAAAAGGTGTTCAGGCCTTTATAATGGCGTTGTCGTACGATTATGTTCTGCCTATAACCATAAGATTTCATTGAATTCGGATGAGAGAGTTAGAACTGAAAGGGTTAGAATATCGCCTTCATTGATCACAAGGGGGGCTCTCCTAAGCGGAATACAGTTATGTGACGGTAGCAGGAATAGCCTAAAGGGGACGTAGTGGCACTCAGAATTCATATTATCCAGATGTTCCCTCTCAGAGTTAAGATTGACCCCACCAAGATCTAACAATTACTAGCTCACTCTGATATCCACTTAACCATCGCTTGAAGGCAACAAGAATTAAATAGAGGCGAAATCATAGTGAGGATATTTGTTCCCAGTTTCTGTGAACCTTGTACCTGCTGATTGTATTTCACAGTTAGCTCCATCATTACTGTAATTACTTGTTTAGGTTAAGTCTTTGCAAGTTTCTGACAGCTCTGTTAAACTTAGGAGACATTTAGGGCCATATTGGAAGTGTCATAAGAGGCTTGGTAGCACCTCAACCTCAGGTATTTTGCGTGTCACACCGTAACATTGTTTTGCTGATAATAGCTGTCGACGCTGTGGTGAAGGAATACTGTTTTCCCACAGCTCAGTTCTTTTTTCTTTCTTCCCAACTTTTTTTTTTTTTTTAATTTGGTGTCATTCATATATTTCTTTACCAATTCGTTTCGAAATTGGTAATATTGTTCTTTGTTTATATACAGTATAATATAGACAGCTTTTTTCTTTCTTTCGTCCTTCTCCTCAACCATTTTTTTTTCTTCTTCTTCTTTTTCTTTCATTATTATCATCATCATCATCATCATCATCGTCATCATCATCATCATCATCATCATCATCATCTTCTTCTTCTTCTTCTTCTTCTTCTTCTTCATTCTTCTTTTTCTTTTTCTTTTTTGTTTTCATTCTTTTTTGTCTTTTTTTCTCTCCTCTTTCATTTTTCTTCCTCCTTCTGTTTTCTTCGTTTTTCTTACATTGTCCTTTTTCATTCTTCTTTCTTGTTTGTTCCTTATTTCTTAGCCACACAAACACACTTATTTTGGAATCTTGTGTTCTTGTAGGTTCATTAATCACCATGGCAGTTTGCACATGATTACATCTACGTATGTCCGTGCACTGTAGCTATGTGGAGACCATCAAGCATTCCCTTATGAATGTTGAGTCTTTTATTTGTGTCGTATTGATGCTGACGTAGATTGTACAAGTAATACCGAACAATAGTGGTTCTCAATTTTTCTCTGGCTCCAGCGACAAAGTTCTGTGTTTTCCGTGGCCTTCATTTAACCTACTGCATTTTTAGAGAGCAGCGGACCATCGCTCGAATGAGCATGTTGATTATGAGATTTTAGCAACTCAGGTAATCATAACAAAAGATGGGACGCATACACATAAATCACCTCTCGAAGAGTGTAAATTGTAATGTGGGCCTGTTAGGTAAGGTTTAATTTATATTTTTGCTACCTGTTGGGGTATCAGTGGTTGAGTCACATTATTAGGACTGCAGTGGGCATCTTCATCTTTAAACTCCTAACGCTGCTTTGCTTCCGGGTATGCTCTTTACGAGAAGGCTAAGAAAGAAAAAGCATTCTCCGGAATATTTTGCCTCAGGAAAATTATTCAGAGATTCTGTGACTCAGAAAATTAAGTTTATCCCCATGGCCCGCCGAGAAATACATTATGGCACTCGGGCTGAATGGACCAGGATGTCGAAGTACAGTATGGAAAATGAGTCTCTAAGAAACATGAGATACGAAACCTCCAGAACCACTTACAATACGACCTTCAGTACATAACAGCGCCCCTTCAGTTGCTTCTCACGGCTGGAAGCGTCTGTCATGCTAGGTATCTTAAATAAGACCATTATGTATATTCGAATTAATATTACTGGCAGGAAAGAGATCACAAAAACGGCAATTTTTCAGTTTTATGGGTATCCTGTCCTCGAGTCTTTTCACGCATACTATTTCTATTTCACACCCCACCATCATCGTAAGGACAGCATGTTATTTCCCCCCTCCATGAGAGAGAGAGTGAGAGAGAGAGAGAGAGAGGGGGGGGGACATGTATGAAGCATGGCCGATCCGTGACCCATGACATTATATCATGGCCGGGAGAAATACAGTAATATTTCCACTCGCTGAAAATATCCCTGCCTCCCATACTCCTGCCCTCCACCATCTATCACCCTCTCCCCTGTTCTGATTCGATTTTTCCTGTTGTTCCTCCCATTCTCTTCGTTTTCCTCCTCCTCTTCCCTCTGCTCTTCATCCTCCTCCTCTTCTTTCTTTACTTCGTTTTGGCTTTCTTTTTTCTCATTTTTAGTCTTTTTAATAATCTGTCTCTAATTCCTCCTTCCCCTCCTCCTCTTCCTCCCTCAAAGCATCATACAAATCCTGTGTGTGTGTGTGTGTGTGTGTGTGTGTGTGTGACCTTCTTAAATGAAGTACATAACCTCGTCGAGATAGTGAATTTTTTGTTTTATTTAGGTCAGTCATGCTGCTCCAGACGAATTTGTTCAGCCTAGGAGAGCTGCCTAATAGTGAAGGTGTTGATGAAGGCTGTGCTTGGCCCCTCCAACCCTAAAAGTCTCCCCTAAGCTGAATAACACCGCCTTGAAGTTGAGAAAGTACTATTAGAGGCAGTCGCGTTGAAGGGTTGTAAAGAATGTGTAAAAATGAAGTTCCATAAACTAAGCTAGAATGGCACTCAGTAGAGCGCATACCTCCGCGAAGGCTCAACATGCAACTGGAAAAAGACTACCCCTCTATAAAAAGCATATTTAAATCCTCTAGATCCGGAATTTCATATGGATCCGCGCCAAACTGTACACATTCTTAGATACCAACATCCTAAATACGCCTGATTTTTTTTCGTCATGATCCATGCAATATTCACTGAAATATTACGAAAATGTCGAAAAACGAACTATCTCGCAATGTTAAAGAAAGTGAAAAAAAAATTCCTGTATCCGCACATTTATCCGGATCTGCACCAAAATTTAATGGAGTCTATTCTGGGCCAAGACCCATTCTTCTACCAAGTTTCGTGGAAATCCGTCCAATAGTTTTTGTGTAATGTTGCTCACAAACCAACCAACAAACAAACAAATGGACAGGGGTGAAAACATAACCTCCTTGGCGGAGGTAACAAGGCAGCGGCGAATTTCTGCAAGATGAGGAGATAACAGCCCAATCCCGTGCCTGCATCGTGTTTGGCAGTGATGATGGCACACAGAAGGACACACCAATTTCTTCCCAGAGTTTGAGGAATACATTGCGGAAAAATCGAATAATCTGAAACATACTCTAGCGGATATAGTGTTTTCAGTATATTTCGCCAGTTGTAAATTTCTTCAGATGGAACCGGGAAAGTCCTTTTGTTTGTACTTCAGTGAATCAACATTTTCTCTTATAATTACAGGTTTCTGATCACCCTCTATTCCTGTCCCCGGCCGGAAGGAAATCGTAACCAGGGTACACATAGAAGGTATATATGTTGGTGGTTCGAAGGTTTTCTAGATTTCACAAGGAACATAGTCATCGTAAAATGTTCCTCATGCTGTTTACCAAAGCCTCGAACTGCATCCCAGACACTAGATAACACGTCTTTGTTCGTGTGAAACCCTGGCTACGACTTCCCTCTAGCCAGGGGTGGGGGCAGAAGGTGAGAACAAATTATACGTCACGAGTGTACGGTACCTCAGTAAATTCGCTTTCCATATCATTACTTAAGGCGGCAGACATGATTTACGGGCCAGTTTCGGGTATTATTTCCATATTTATCACGTGACTTTTGTACTTTAACGTTTTTGCTACTTCGTACACACAAAGATCATATATTCAGGCTGATGCCGACGATTGTTGAGCTTAGGGAACTCTTTGCAGCAAATTACTTAAAACATTGTCGCGATTAATATTTCGCAGCTAATTTATGTAGGCTCACAGTTGATGATTTTGTTCACTGCGGAAAATCGTAGTAGCCAAGCAGTCACAGTAAAAATAATAATAATAATAATAATAATAATAATAATAATAATAATAACAATGACAGACCCCTTTGTCAAGTTGCAGTGTATCTGAACTGCCAATAAATGACTGAGTTTTATCGGGTTCGTTTCGCGATATGAGTGTGCCTTGGTGTTGTTCGTCCCATATCGCTTCATATCGATGACATGTACAGTATCTGACACAACATAACCATTACAACACTTCCACTCTCACACGCTTCACTCTCATAACAGCTTTTCAGTGATGCATGGTAGTTCTCAGTATTCCTGCTGGATTTGGCCTGACGGACTGGTGAGTTGAGGGAGCATTTTAGCTTTCTCGTAAGGGTAAGGGATGGATATTTCATATACAACCAAACTTACAAAAAATTACCTCGAAAGACTAGTAGGTCAGGTGTTCTTCGCTTTCCTTTGTACTGCTTTGTACGGACTTCACTTCCTCTTCAGTACTGGCCAACATGGGGAAGAATTGATATTAATAGCCACTCTTCCTCCCAGGAGTTCGAACTGTTTGTGAAGCAAGTGGACTGTTGCAATTACAATTGTTATTTTATAAAAAAAAAAAAAAAAAAACTTTAAATATCTGATATTTCAGAAAATTGGTGGTCTTAGGCTCGGTATGTGGAGTTCGAATATATTGTAGTTTTGGTACTTTCTGCGTCAGATATGAAGCAGTAAACTATTTATACCACTGATAACATATTTATGTGTTCAGGTGGAACATTTCCGTTATCACAGTTTCCCAGTGGATGGATGTGTGTGGTGTGGTGTGGGGGGGGGAGCATTTCCCCAGGCTTTATTAAAATCTTATGCGCTTATCTTTTCCAATTCTCATTTCCGGATCTTGCCTATACCATTGAAGTTGTAAGAAATTGTTATGATGATGATGTTGGTGTTACTAATACTGATGGTGGTGGTGGTGATGATGATGATGATGATCATGGTGACAGCAACGATCATAGTGATATCCACAGTTACATACCTGTAACAGACACTCAGTACATTACCATAATTAGTAATCCCATTTGTTGTATTTTATCAAAGTTTCTCTCTGTTCAAGTTAAAAAGAAAAAACAAAAGTGTTGGGTTAATGTAATTGTTCCTCTGCAGTAAGTCCTCCACTACGATGATGTATTTATATTTTACTCTTGTTACTCTCAGACACATTAAAATGGACTTGGCCTCTTTTACTGAAGGGATTTTTGAAGGCAGTAACAAACCACTCCGTTTTGCAATCTATCCTAAGCTGAAGTCGTTAGAAGGTCGCGCGACGAGAATATACCATAAATTACGTTCTTGGCCAGAAAATTGAAATACCTTCATATATTCGCGTTAAATGAAGCCATTTGTCAATAGAATAATGGTTCAGCCTTGCCTTGACACCTTTGTACTCGTATATTTTCCAGAGAGACAGAAATAATGGAATGAAGCTTTCAGGAAAAAATGTTCTGTATACATACTGTGTGTGTGTGTGTGTGTGTATTTTTTTTTTTTTTATGTGTCCGACTCAGGGCATAGGCTTTCACAGCCTGCTATCAAGACCCAGCAGTCCTCCTACATACCATACACCTATGTCACCGCTTCGGCGCTAACACCCACCGTCGATTTTGAATACATGCTAGGGCTGTCTCATACAGGACTGGTGTATTGGTATTAGCGGGGGTATTTTTACGACATGTCGGAGGGACTTCTGGTAGATGATTAAAGCCTGATTTATATATATATATATATACACACACACACTCACACACATACATAACATATATTTACAGAGAGAGAGAAAGAAAGGAGAAATAATGGAATTAATCTTTCAGAAATAGCAGTAAGATTAAAGATGAGAGGAAATGGATTGGAGTAATGAATTGACAAATGAAGGAAGAACAAAGAGTGATAGAAAGTAGAAAAAGGAAGGAAGAAAAGTGTCAAAAGAGAACAAAAGGTGAGGGAATAGTAAGGAAAGGGAAAGGCGAACGAGAGAATTGGAATGTGAATAACAGATGGATAGAAAGGATTAAAAATGAGAGTTTAAGATGAGACACTACTGCAAAGAACGAGATGGTGAAAAAGAGTGGGTAGTGTCGAAGTGGGAGAGAGAAAAACAAATGATAAATCCACTCCCTATGATGCTTTTTTCATTGCACTGTTGTCATCACTACCCGATTTAGTTATGATTAATGGAGTCGTCTGGTTGTAAGGGGACTAAAAACAAACGTCATTAGCCTCTGTTGCCCCAAGAATTTTCCCATAAGGTGAATAAAGTTGGCTGTTAACAGGAAGAACATTAAGACAGAAAAATTGTCCTCGATATAAAGGGGAAAACGTGACGAGGGGAAAGGGAAGAGATAAGGTGAAAATTATGGAGTGGAGAGGAAATAGAGTGGAATCAGCAGTAAGGGAAGCGGAACACTGACAAAAGAAAGGAAATGGCAGTAAAATAAAAGAAGAAAGAGGGTAATGGTGTAATGATTGGAAGAAGTAAAATAAAATAAAAAAATCAGGGAAAATTTATGATTGATGGGATAATGGACGGAAGGTAATGAGAAGAGGTTACGGGTAATAAGATACAAATGACTGAGGACAAGAATGAATAAGAGAGTAACTAATGAGAAGGAAGAGAAGAGAAAAGGGAAGACGAGTGGATGAAGGAAGGATACACAGAAGGTTAGGAAGAGAAGGACGGGAGTAGACTATAAAACTGGACAGCAGAATCAGTAGTTAAAGTAGAAGGGAATTTACACTTTCAGTCAGATTGTGCATTTTTCTTGCTGTCTTCACACGGTCTTATTTAGCTTGGGAGAGGCTTTTCAATTTAGAGAGATTAAATACAGATTTCGTTAATTCCTTCAGTACTAGGAATATTTGCGAAGTTGAATGTATTTGTTTGAAGGCAGCAAGAATAAAAGAAAAGTACTTCACGGAATTGAAGGGGTTAAGGAGAAAGAGATATACAGAAAAGGAAAACAAAATGAAAGCTGAAGGAAGGACGAAGGAAGGAAACAGAATTAGATAAAAGTGACTGAAGGAAGGAAGGAGGGAAGGAAAGAAGGAAGGAGTAAGAGTGATGAGATAAAGATTGAAAGGTAGAAACAACAATATGTATCTTTAAATGTCGACGAGTTTAAAAAAAAAAATATATGAAATAAATAAGAGAAAGTCGGCAAAGGGGACGGAAAATAAAGGAAGATATAAGCTGATGCTGGAAGTAAGGAAGGAAGGATGGAATGATAGAGGGATAACGAAGGAAGGTAGATACTAGGGGCGGTAATTAATATCGGGTGAAGGTCGGAAGGAAGGATGAAGGGAGGGGAAGAAACAGGGTAATATTGAAGGAGAGAAGGAATGAAGAGTAAGGCAGAGAAAATGAACGATTGAAAAGTAGAAAACCAGTAGAATTATTTGGAGATTGAGGAGGATAAAGTAAATAGAAATAAGAAATAGAAAGTAGAAGGAGAAAAACTAAATGAAAGGAGGAACTGCGATTAAGATGAAAGAAATAAAGATGACAAGAAAAAGTCTGGAATGACATGTTGAAATAAAGAAAATAAAGAAAAACTGAGGGAAAGGAAGGAAAGGAGGGAATAGGCTGAAAATAGGGGAAGGACGGAAGTAAAGAAAGAAAAGTTGACAAGAAGAAAGGAATTAGGGAGGAAGGAGGAGACATGAGGATGAACCATTGCTACCTGTTGCCCTTCAAGTTGACCTCTCTCTCTCTCCCCCCTTTTCCCTAATTAATGTTATTAATCTTACTTGTCAGATACTGCAAGTGTTTCCCTCCTCTACACTTCATTATCTTAATTTCAGTTCTCCTTTCTTCTTCTTACGTTCACGTCTTCCCATTATTCGGATTTCCCTTTTTCCCTCTTTCTTCACATCTTCGTCCTCCTTAATAAAAACAATTTTCCTGGGTTAACATGCATACAAACACACTGTCTTGCAGCCTCGGTATTTAGTTTCCAATTAGGCATCAAGGCCTTCATAGAACCAACCACCCTTCTTCACTGCTCCATTCAGTTCTTCACGTCCTTCTCAATATTCTCTCTAATTTCTGTCATTTCACCAAGGTACTGAATCCTTTGGCTGCGATATACGGATTGTTTTGTGCTGATAGGTGGCATTACACCCCATCCACTTACTGATTTATCTGCCTTCAGGTAACTCTACACTGTGACAATCAAAATGGTTTCCTTTAACCCATGAAATCACTGACTGCTTTGGATGATAACCATAATACCAAGTGGATGCTTGGTGGTCCAGTGGGTTAAGGCGCTCCAATCAGATACGCCACGCAGGTGTTTGTATCTGAGGGGAGTTGTGGTTCTTTAGGTTCAGTTGCGGTCATGTGAACCTTTGAGGTCCCAAAAAATTTCAGCCCTTCCATCCCGGTTGAATACTGCTGGTTAGTTTAGTTAGTTTAGGATGTGACACAGTGTTGAGAAGGTGTGAAGGAACTGTTGGTCGCCCCTGTACAAAACTCTTAGAACTGTACGTTCCCCACCATCCCTCACCATTATCTTGACCCACGTTTCCCAAACTCTTGTTTTGATCTCTCTTGTGAATCCCACCACAAGTTTTCCATTCATCTGATCATTTCCTTGTTAGTCTTCTCTTGTTATAGCCTCTCTTGTAAATCTATTTTTTTTTTTATTCTTTTTAGTCTCTCCAGTCATCTTCATTTTCACAGCCATGATTGTCATCAACACATAATTCTTTTTTTTTTTTGTTCCAATTTCTTCATGTCTCCCCAACTTCTCGAGTTTTCAGCCCACATTTATTTCACGTCTTAATATTCCCACTAATCTCGCTCCTTCCGCTCTTGTTTTGACCTCTGCTAATTACATTCCACACCTTTTAATTTATTATTCCCGTTTCTTCATCTGACTTCTCGTATTCCGACTTCTCTCATACTATTCCACGTCCTTCGTAATTCCTCTCTCTCTCGCTTTTTTTTTTTNAATCTCCCCGTCTTGTGTTCCGACCTTTCATTTAATTCTCTTGCACTTTTTACCTTCACATTTCTTTATTCCTCAGGCTTTCCCCCCTCCACTTTCCCTCTTTTTAAAAATATTCTATACTGCCCTTCTTTGTCACACTTCCTCTTGCATTGACGTTTTTCTTTTCCTTTTTTCATCTTTGTCCAATTACTTCCCTTCCATCAGGTATATTTTACGAAATTTATGGTCGTTCTTAGCCTTCTTTCTTTCCTCACTTATCCCATTTCACCATCACACCTTTCTCCCTCCAGACATCTCCTTCGACCTGTCATTTCATCATTCCTCACCTCGGTATTGATTCTCCCATTTTTATTCATCATCCATCATCATCATCCTTTTCATTCCTCCCTCCGCCTCTCTCGCACTCTCGACCAGCCTCCCTCCAGTCCCCGAACCTTACATCTTCCTGCCTTCCTTTCTTTCTTATAGTTTTCATTTTCTTCCTCACTTCTTCCTTCATTCCACGTCCCTCCTCCAAACTCACCCCATCTCTCCTCCTTACAACTTTTGCACTTGTCATTCCTTATCATTTCTCCCTCCAGCTGCTCTCACATATCCACCTTCGGCCTCCCCCCCCTCTCCCCACCCCCGGCCATAACTTACACCCCAGGACAACCCCCGAAATATGAGGTAATACTTCCTGGGTAATGAGCAACCTGATTCCCTGCCACCCTCACCCCCTAATCTTTATTCCTCATCCCTCACTCACCCCCTGCGTCTCACCCCCTCACCCCCACCCAATCACTCACTCCTCACCCCCACTCTCTCACCCCTCACCCCCACTCTCTCACCCCTCACCCCTACTCTCACACTCACTCTCCCTCATTCTGAAACCAGCTCTTCACTCACTCACCCATCCCACCCCCTCAACTTCCCCCTCATCCCAGCCCCTCATTTCCACCCCTCACTCACCTTTCACTAATTCACCCACTTGTCCTTCATTACTCACTCACTCGCCCCCCACTCAGTTGTCTCTCACTCTTCTTTCACTCACTCCCTTCTCACCCCATCAGTCAGCACCCTTCACTCACCGATTTTTCCTTCACCGTTCACTCTCTGGCTCTTCCTTCACGCGTTATTGTTCTTCCTTCACCCTTACTCATTCCCACTTCCTTCACCCCTTACTCATTCGCACTTCCTTCACCCCCTACTCATTCTCACTTCCTTCATTCATAATCTGCTCGTTCTTGCCTCTTTCCTTGCTGACTCACCCCACATTAAGTCTTTTTATCCTTCCTTTCTTCCTCGCCTATCTTTTGTCTTTATTTACTTCCCTTCCTTGGTGCTCGGCCAACACATTTATAGGACCTCTCATTCCGAGCTTATTCCTCCTTCCCTTCCTTCCTTCCTTTATTACTCACGTATCATTATTCATTCTTCTTCTTCTTTCCTTCTTTGCTTCAGTCCTCACGCTTCATTGTTTATTTTTTCCTTCAGTTTCTTCCTTCTTTCCACCTCACGTATCATTTCTTTCTTCTTTCCTTCAGTCCTTCTGCATCGTTTTTTAATTCTCTCCTTTCGTTCCTTCCTTCCTCCTTTCCTTCCTTCTCTCCTTCCTTCTTCCTTCCATCCTCCCTTTCCACCATCTCTGTTTTTCCCGCCATTTATTCTTTCCTTTCTTCCCATCTTCCTTCCGCACCTGACGGCGGAGCAGGGGTTGCATAAAAACGACACAGAAAAATGGAGGACCAAGGAGGGAAGCTGGCAAACAAGCACACAGCCACCAAGACACACAGACACACATGCAGACGAAAGACAAACAGCAATCCCGTCAGTAAAGTCACACACACACACACACACACACACACACACACACACACACACACACACACACACACAAAACACACACACACTTCCTTGTCTTACTCATCCTGTCCTTCCCTCATTCACTGTTTCATTTATTCTAGCCCTAGCTCATTCACTTATTCATTCTCACTCTGTTCCTTCCGCAGTCATTTACTCACTCACTCACTCGTCTCATCCCTTCCTCACTAGCCCAGTCTCAGTCACTAATTCTCATTCATCCTCTTAATTCCTCACTCATCTACTCACTTATTCTCATTCATCTTATCACTTCCTCACTCACTATCAATCGTCGTAGTCCTAGCTCATTCAATCATTCATCCTATTCATTCCTCACAAACTTGTTCATTCGATCCACACAGTTCGTATACCTCTTTCTCTCTCCCTCAATAAATACTGTAAATAAATGCAGTCTGCTGACCTCCAAATACAAATTTTAAAAGCCAATTAAAGTTTGCCAGTCAGAATTTCAATCAGCAATGCA
>JAGKTI010024074.1:0-14530 GCA_018397915.1 Birgus latro
ATCTTAGCCCCAAAGGGGAGAAGGGACAGATCCTCACCGCACCGCACAGCACGAGGGTCAACCCCGCAGTGCAGTCAGTGACATCCGCAGCAGAGCCCGACAGCAAAGCTGGTTTACCCCTGCCACATCATAATGGATCCAGCCCCTAACCTGCACCTGACCTGATCAGCTGATAAGACAAAATGCAGGAGAATATCCCCTCAGGGCTGCGTCATCATTTATTCATACACAATTTCTCTCCATTCATTTCTATCACGCACAGCCACTCTTCCTTGCTCAACAGACAACCCTCTCGCATCCAACGCTCTCTTCACACTTTCCATCCATCCTATTCGTGGTCTTCCTCTCAGCCTTACACCTCTCACATCAGATCTAGTTATCTTTTTCACCAATCGCTCATTATCCATTCTCTCCATATGCCCAAACCATCGCAACACCCTCTGTTCAACTCGATCAGCCATCTCCCGAACAATTCCCGTTCTCCTTCACACTTCATCATTTCTCACTCGATTCATACGCGTCACTCCACACATACTCCTCAGACACCTCATCTCCATTACATTCAAACTTTTCCTCTCTGCTACACCCATATTCCATGTTTCAGCCCCATATAATGCAGTCGGTACCACAACACCCTCATACAGCCTTCTCTTTACATCCATTCTGAGTGAACGACATCCAAACACTTTTTTCATTCCTCCTAGCACCTTTCCAACTTCATTCATTCTAAACTTCACCTCTGCATCTATTCTTCCATCTGCAGCAATATGTGACCCTAAATACTTAAAACACTCAACCTCCTCAAGCAACCCACCATTCAAAATTATATTCATCCTCCTACCATCTATCAACCTCGTACACTTCATCACTTTACTCTTATTCTCATTTATTTTCAGTTTCCTTCTTTCACACGCCCTTCCAAACTCCTCTACCAACTGTCTCAATCTCTCCTCTGAATCAGCCACCAGTGCAGTATCATCTGCAAACAGCAGCTGCTTCAGATTCCACTCTCTACCATCATTCACCAGACTCAGTCCTCCATCTAACACTCTTGCATTCACCTCCCTTACAACACCATCCATATAAATATTAAACAACCAAGGCGACATCACACATCCCTGCCGCAGCCCCACTCTCACGGGAAACCAATCACTCACAGTATTTCCCACTCTTACACACGCTCTACTATTTACATAAAAACTTTTCACTCCTTTTAGTAACCTGCCATCAAGCCCATTCAATCTTAAAACATTCCACAAAACCTCCCTATCAATTCTATCATATGCTTTCTCTAAATCCATGAATGCCCAAAACACATCCTTACCTTTCGCTAAATACTTTTCACACACCTGTCTCACAGCAAACACCTGATCCACACATCCCCTCCCTCTCCTAAAGCCACACTGCTCATCACCAATCGCTCCCTCTGTACCCTCTCTAACTCTCTTAATTAACACTCTACCATACACCTTACCTACCACACTCAACAGACTTATACCTCTAAAGCTAGTACATTCATACTTATCACCCTTACCTTTATACAATGGGACCACACAAGCACTTGCCCAGTCAACTGGCACCATACCTTGCACAAAGCACACATTCAACAATCTTACTAACCAGTCAACAATAGTTGCTCCACCACATTTCAGGCATTCCACAGCACACCCATCCATACCTGCAGCTTTCCCTGTTTTCATCTGCTTTACTGCCTCTTGCACTTCCTCCATCGTGATCAAGGATTCATTCAACTCTCCCAACACATCTATTCCTTGCACCCTTCCATCTGCCACAATCTCAGCCTCCCTTTCCTCCTCTACATTCAACAGTCTTTCAAAGTACTCCGCCCATCTCTTCCTTACTGCATCCATCTCAATTAACATCCTTCCATCCTCTGCTTTTACTCGCTCCTCCTTCCCAGACTCTCCCTTTCGCACCCTTTTCACCTCCTTCCAAAACATTTTCTTATTCTCCTGAAAATTCTCAGTCATCCGCCTACCCCACCTCTCATCTGCTGCCACTTTAGCACCACGCACAACCCTTCTCGCCCTATTCCTCTCTTCCTTATACCTCTCATATGACACCTCATCCTTCCTCTGCAACCACACTTCATATGCATGTCTCTTCTCACCCACAGCCATACTTACTTCCTCGCACCACCATTCACTTCCCTTCCTTACACCACCACCCACTCGTCTCACACCACACACCTCTTCTGCATGCCCCACCACAGCACTCTTAAACAACTGCCATTCCTCCTCCACACTGCCACTCTCCTGATCTTTCACTGCATTCCACTGCTCTCTCAATTTCTCCTGATACTCTATCATTTTCTCTCTTTTATCCAACTCACTCACTTTCAAAACCTCCCTGCCGCACCTAACTCTCCTAGCTCTCACCCATCTCTTACCTACTCTCAACTTTCCCTCCACCAGGTAGTGGTCAGACATACCTCCACCCTCCCCTCTCAAAACTCTCACATCCAACAATCTTCCTATTACATTCCTGGAAACAACCACATAGTCCATCAATGCTCTGTCAACAACCCTTCCACCCTCCTGTCTCACCCATGTACACTTATAAATATCTTTCTTTTCAAACAAGGTATTCCCAATCACCATCTCTCGCTCAACACACACACATATCATTCGTTCCCCATTTTCATTTCTTCCAGGCACACCATGCATACCAACTACACCTTCAACTGCTACATTTCCCACTCTAGCATTCAGATCCCCCATCATTACCACATTCACATTCGCTCCAAAGCTCTGCAAACACTCAGCAATATCATTCCAGAAAGACTCCATCTCTTCTTCATCCCTTTCACTACCAGGCCCATATGCACTCACAAATACCCACAACTCACGTTCAAATTTCGCTTTCACCCACATCAGTCTCGATGACACCTCTTTCCATTCAATCACACACTGCTGTACTTCTGGGCTCACTAACAAGGCCACACCTTCTCTTGCCCTTCCTCTATCAACACCTGACAATCTTCCATTCACACTTCCAAACGTAGACTCACCTTTCCCTTTCATCCTTGTTTCACTCAGAGCTAACACATCCAACTTTCTTCTCACAAACATTCTCCCAATCTCCTCCCTTTTAGCCTCAATCGTACTACAACCACGCACATTCATAGACCCAACCTTCAGGGTACGGGGATAACTCGATCCCCCATCCCTTTCTCTGGCCTGTCTCTTTTTAGGAACTAAAAAACAGAGGAGGGGGTCCCTAGTCCCCTCACCCCACCCCTTTTAGTCGCCTTTTACGACACGCAGGGAATACGGTGGCGGAATTCTTCCTAACACAATCTGGCCGCAGAGTAGTAGTACCACCCACAATGCGGCCAGATTATGTCCCCCCCGCCACAGGGGGGACATAATAATAATAATAATAACTAGAACATCATAAAATTGTCAAACAACAGTTCTAATCAAGAAAAACTTCCAATGACCATTGCCTACTAGATGTCAAGCTATAAAGGGACCTTGAAGTCAAGGTCACTGATATTGTGCTTGTCACCTCAGGTCATCACAGTCTGTAAATCCACCAAATTAGGTGGCTCTAACTTCAATCCTTCATGAACATTAGGTGACATCTGGAATATCTGGGAATGTCCCAATTTTTTATTCCAGATGATTTCAGAGAATAATAAATCGATTGGAACCATACTCCTTGCTGCACTGCATTTGCCTTAAGGCTATACTGTATTGTAGTAAAATTCCATCTTCCTAGCTTATGAAGTTTTTGAGACAGCATGGCTGACTCACTTTTCAGTGTTTTGGATAGCACAGGGAGACCCAGCTCACAGACTGCCACCATATTTGGCCAAAAGAAGCGGACAGCGGTCCGACTAAGTTGACCAAGTTTGACGAATCTGGGCCAAGTAGCCTTTGATATATTGCAGTGTTAAAATATGTACTGTACCAGTATATGAGAATAAAAATAGCTAATACTGACAAGAATAATGAAACTTTCCACAGCGATGTGGGAACTTTTAATGACAATAAAAATACAGTAATGGCTGATCTGTACTTCTTATAAAGCATAAGTTCTTCAAATGAATGTATCGTATTGTTTATAAACGCTACAACACATTTGCATGCAATGGCCTTGGTCACCTAATAGTGGTGCTCCACGCTGCTCCATACCTGGCAGCCTTCCTGTTCAGTCCCTTATCCCTGAGGTCACACTCTGCAATTTTGTGCTCACGTCTTTTTGGTCTGCCTTTTCCAACCGTAACCTCAACATTCACACCCTCATCTTCTGCACCAAACTGTTATCTTCCATCCTCTCAACATGCCCGAATCATCTCAACCAACCACTCCTCATCACACCAATATATTTAAGTCCCATCCCTTCTCTCAACTATTCAGTTACAATCCTAGCCCCCCTTGGCCTCACGTTCAAGGACTCGCTACACACCCATCTGCAATAATCATTGTCTTTTCTGTATGTTTAAGCCTATGATATTCATTTCCTTTACTGTCCCCACTACCTAGTGGCAGACCTGAGGGCAGGTGTGGTACTAGCTCAGTCAGTGTAACTTAGGGACCGGGATGACATGGGGTTTGAACTGTGTCAGAGGGTACAGAGTGCTGTGGTTCCCAGGCTACCACTTCTGTCCAATAAAGAAGGGACTGAACCTGGAGTAGTGACCCAGCAGGCTGCACTATCACTGGGTGCATCAACATCACTGGGGATGGGAGCTATTGCAGGGTGAAGATTACATGTCACAATCGGAGAAATTACTTGTATGACAGTAATGAAACCTTCATAAAGATGCATATATGATGGAAATGACACAGAGAAGACTTCCCCCCCTCCTCCCTATTTGGGGATAAACAGTAATGTAATACAGCAGTCAGAAACAAGCAACAGACAGGGGTACAACAAACAAAAATTCCCCTAATTTATCCAAACCTAACCTTACCCAATTTGATTTATCCTAACCTTTTTCTGCTAACCTTACCTATCTAACTGGCTGTACAACTGTATTTTGTTTACTGGTGGATCTTCTTCACAGTCAATAACACACTTATATACACTTTACAATCTCTGAATCAATTCAAGGCAGGTAAAAACTGCTGCTAACATTTAAGAGGTGGTTCCACATTCCAGACATATACCAAGTTAATATCTGGTTCGGTAATTGACTTAGTTTGGAGGTTGGGGGAGAGCTGCCTTCTTTCCTATCCTTAACTCATTCTAGTAGTTTAGTTACTCTTTTAGGAACGGTCTAGCATGGGCCAATTGGCGGGTGGCCTACTGCAGTTATCCTCTCTTCTTATGCTAAAGTTTTGTTAGGGCATTATGCGGAATTTGTAAAATTTACCTTAAATAGCTAAGGTACTGGTAACAGATGATGGGATAATTAATTATAACATGTAAGGCGTTATTCTATTATTTATCATAAAAACATAAGCTCGACATGAAACTAGAAATTGCAGATATAATTTAAAGTGTTTTACTTTATGGAAATATTTACTGAATAACCAACTACCTACATATGGCTTTATATTAACTCAACGGTCTTCTAACGTTTACGTCTTCATCTTGGCGAATGGTTAAAGGCGTCGACCAGCGTATCATGAACCACCGCTACTTCTCGGTTCCGTGTTGAATTTGTTCTCGGCTTCAGGTAGCAAAATTCTTTGTAGTTGACGCCATTTTCCGCCATGTTGAGACACTGAGGAGACTACTGTATACTGGTGTCATCAGGAGAAAATTATCCTCAAAAGCTAATCCAATTTCCTAAAACAAATACTCAGTCAAATGCAAGTAAGCATTATGATATTTTACGATGAATGTTGTAATAATCTTGATTTCTATTTCCAATGTCACTTGTAAATGGCTTCGTCTCAGGCTCTCAGCCATAATCTGCGTTTGCTGTATCACAAAAAAAAAGTATTCGATAAGAAAGAAATAATTGGCTTTATATAAAAAAATCTTCTATATTATCTTTGTTTGATATAAAATAAAGTAATACTGATACTGGACAGTAATGACTTAATTTGGTACTGCTTAAGTCTTTAAGGTAAAACTTACTTTTTAAAAACCCCACTTTTTTTTTTATCTCGTCATCCAGTTTTAAAGTCATTATTTAAGATGTTTACTTTTTAATTTGAAATGGAACCTCCGGCTGTGCTTGGGTCTGGCTTTGTTTACCCACAATGCACCTGCTCACAACAGTAGTAGCTGAGCCTCGGCCGTGTGTGGAAGTGTTCAGTGTCTTTTGCTCTTATACCATGATGTGCGTCGATGTGGATCAGTGAATTAGTGAAGGAATCAAGGGTGGTGACTGAGAAATGCCTGTGGCACGTTCGGTGTCGGCGTCTCAGCTGGCCAGAGGGGAGGGTTCCGTTACGAGTCCTGGGACACCTGAGGGCGACTGCCACCTCCTGACGCAGAAGGCCCACACCCTTGACAGGTGAGCGGCTGCCGTTCCCGCCTTCTTGTACTGCAGTCAGCAGCAGTCTGTAGTCCTTGACGATGGTCTTTTAGATTAAAGCAGTTTTTATGTATTTAAACTGGATAATTATCCGACATGACATCTGGTATTACTTTTACATATGTAGGTGCAGTAGTAAAGTTAGAGATGTTGTTAAAAATGACAGCTAAGTTACTTTCCTCATGCATTAGAGTTTTACGTGTAGCCTTTGGATCGGTTACAGTACAGTACTTTGCCTAATTCAGTTTCTGATTAACATTTAAGTTACGGATGCATAGAACTAACGTTTCAGCACCGTACCAGCTAATGTTGGGGTATGTTAGTGCACCGGCCATTCTGTCTATATACTGGTAATTGTATATAAATTACTGTATATGAGAATTTCTTGGGATTAGTGTAGTAATATTAAACACACCATGACCTGGATGTTTTTCATGCTAGATGACATTATAATCATGACAAAACAGCATGGCTTTGAGAAAGTCTGTGTGTGGTTGAAAATTTATTAGCAACCTTAGACAAGTTACCTAGTACACCAGGTAACAGACTGATCTGTCGATGAAAGCCATCCATCCAAGCCGTTCTGATTAAGTTAGAATTGTTAAGTAGAGATTAAATGACTGGGGTTAGATTAAACATGGCCAGATTGCCCTAAAAGTGGATGCAGTCACATAGAGACTCCAAAATATTGGCCAAATAGTACTGCATTGTAAAAAAAGAGTACAGTACATTATACCATGATTTGTACCAAACATGGGAATTCAGTTTAAACTGTGCTATGTTTATCCTCGTCTGACTCTTTAGCGTAACTGATGGCCAAATGTAGTCAGATTGGAGAGTAAAATGTGATTCATAATCAAGGACACTGATTCCTATGGCATGACTACAGCTCATCAAATTTAACACACCCACAACCAAGTATTTGAATTGTGGGGGTGGCTGAGTTCCATTTAAAAAAATAAAAAGCCTGCTATAGTTTGGTCATATACAACATCTGGACATAAATAGATGGATAATTATTTATATAATATGCTGGGTAAAGAAATTATTAATTTTGCTGCATAAATGTTTTTATATTTTTGAGTGTGGATTAAGCCTAAATAGCATTTTAATGTACCGTAAGTTGAACCAAAGTGACATATATAATATGTGGCTGGGTAATTATATAAGTTGATTAGTATTGCATATTAAAATAGATGCCATAGTACTCTGTGGTATATATACAGTATGGGTATACTATTTTTCCTGTTGAATTTGTGGGGCGTACAGTACAGTTGACCACGAGGGGGGAGGGGAAGCAAATTTTAATTTTACAACTGGTACCTGTTCACAGTTACCGGTATGTAGAATGGGTATACTGTGATAGTAAACTTCTGTGTTATCTTTGTCATGTTAATGGTTTCATGAATGCATAACAGGTATTTGACAGAGCCTGTACTTGTAGCTACTTGTAATTTTTGTAGGCCTGTGAGAACTGTTACAATGCCAGTAATTACTAGTAAGCTACGGTATTTTAGCAACAGTGTAATTTAAGACTAAAATCTTTAAATTGATTTTCCCTAGTTTTCTGGATCATTTGATATCTATATAACTGCTACTGGTATTTGTAAATTTTGTATAAGTAGCTATAACGGATTAAACCAGGTACCAAAATATTGTACTGTGTTTTGTAATGGACAACCATACAGCTAAAGCTATGGTACCATGTACTGTATTGTACTGTACCATATTGTAACTGCATGTCTTTAGAACTCGCTTTCCCAGAGTTGTTTCCCCCCAAACTTCAACCTACAGCTGTTTAGATCTATTACAGATTTTTTTAAATGGAGGACATCAGTAATCTGGTGTATGGATATTTTTTTTTTTATTCATTTGTTTTTCCTTCCTCTGTTCAGTTATTGAAAAAGAAAATGTATGTTGGTACCACATACTGTATTGGCACCGGTATGGTATTTTAAATTAGTCTTGCCCTACTGTACGTATGGTAATTTATTACGATGGCCCTTTTACCCACTATGGTACTACTGGGACAGCCTGTAAACTGTAACATACCTCAATAAAGAACATGGATCTGACTGCAACATAGCTGTGGTATGGTACTTCAGTATAAGACAGTTGAAGTATAAATCTCCTGCTTTTATTATCCCTGGTGTGGGAATTTGTAGGGATAGGCTACTGGTGCATATTTCAGTATGCCTTCCTCCATCTTATACGGTACCCTAAAGTCAGGTCTTCAATTAAATACCGGTAATACTGTTAATACTATTACAGTATACCGGTAGCTAGCTACTTTTATTTTTATTTTTTTCCGTTGCTGAAAAACACCTAGCCTAACTTTAGGTAGTCTGGCTGTAGGTGAAAGACAGTGGCACTGATCCAAAAATTATACACAGTCTTCATAACTTTGTGAGTGAACCAGTATGGCCAAAAAAGTCAGTTGAAGAAGCTTTTGAAACTGAAAATGATGTTTTGTTTTTGTTTTTGCCTAAGGTGTGTTGTTTTCCCCAAGCTGCAATTTACGAGTTAATGGCACCGTACTGTACCGTACCTGGGCTAACCATGATGTTTACATTGTTTGGTCTGAGCATGGTCGTCCATCATTATAATTAGTTTAGATCTCACTTGGTTAATTAGCTACGTGACTGTTTTGAGACTCAGGGTATGGTTAGCTGTGGGCTGTAAGATTGGTATGTGCCATCTTTTTTGTGCTCATTTGGGGAAGTAGGTAGCTAACTAGGTAGTAGATGGTTGGTTTCTATCCATCATGGGAGCTACTACCATGAAAGAAGTGTGGCTGTATGCCATGTACTCATAACTAGTTACACAGTCATTATTCTTATGCAGAATATTCAGCCATAAGTACCAGTACTGAAGGTAACATCAGGAGTCCGAACTAAACTCTTCTGTTAGCTACAGTATTACACATCATAGATTTAACTTTTCCCAACATTTTCCAGCTGTTATTTGAGGTAATTAGGCTAACCAGTCTTGTCACTTGCTTTTGCCTTCAATCCATGTTGGATGTCACCTGTAGCTACTCTGATCAACTTCAGTATGGTGAATTCTTTAGAGGAAGTTTCACATGATTTTATTGGTTGATTGAATAAGCAGCCAGTAGTTCTGGTAGCTAATTATTGTTTAGCTCATAGGCTGTATGGTGTGCATTGGCTTGATCATTAACATATGTGTCTTCCAGTGCATGTGCCCTGAATCTGTGGCTCAAATCTCAGTTATGGTATAAGAGAGATTTAGGAGTTGCATCTATCACATGAAATGTATTCTTTTACCTGCATCATGTCCATGTGCCATATTATTAATACAGTAGCCATAGGCTGTACTTAAGCTGGAGTCGTACTTGTATACTGTACTTTCTGGAGTTGGAGTTGGGAAATATTATCACCGATTCCACAACTCTGATAGCTACACCGCAATTCAGTCCAGTCACATGCAGTGTGCCGTATCTACACTGCATTACAGTCCAGTCACGTACGCCATATCTGCACTGCAGTACATCTAGAGCATGCCACATGGCTTAACAGTACGGTACCCCAGAAAAATAGTTACTGTACACAAAATCATACAATAGAATATGAATTCCAACAGTAAAACCCACCAGTGCAAGCCACGCAGACTACAACTCAGCCCCTCCACAGCCCTACATGACTATCAGCTATAGTTTGTGACTGAGGAAATGAGAGACCTATCCCAGCTGTGATGCGTGCTACATAGAGTGACATCAGGAACATCTGCATAGCTCCTTCAATCCTTCCTTCCCTTAGATTTTTTATTTTTATTATTATTTTTTCCTTTTTTTTCATAACTAGATTTAGGTTCTAAAAATTAGCTGTTGCATTGTATGGTAATTGTGGGTTGAGCTGGAGACCCCATATAGTAGGGTCTCTAGTTTGAGCTAGCCAGAGAGTGGCTGACTGACACATGTGTATTGTATCATTACTTTATCATATTTTATGCCTAATTTTTATCTTTACTCAAAGTTTTTAGGATAGAGGTTCGAGACAGGTAGTAATGCAATATTTGGCTTAACGCTAAATATTGAGCTGATGAGGGGTACTATGTAATATCCGTCATTTTACTTTAACCAGCGTTGGGCTTGGCTGAATTTTGCTGGAAGATTGAGAGTTTACTGTATTTGCATTTTGGCAGCTGACTGGAGGGTAGTTTTAGAGGGTGGTAATGTGGCTTCAAGGATCAGAAGGCCTTCAGGTTGGGACAGTTAGGCCTGATCACTTACAAAACTTTTGTTTATAGCTACCATACTGTGCAAAACTTAGAACATGACAGATGTTAGGGATGAAATTTGTGCATTATGCAAGTGGACTGTTGAGCTATTTAAAATATCAGAATAGGGCCTACAGGAAATTCTTGGAAATTAAATATCTTAAAATGTGTGTTCATTGGTGCCATCTAAGTATTAGCTCTAATTATCATAGAAGAAAATTAAGGGTTTCTAATCAGTACAGCACAAATGAGACATCTCTAATCTCTTACATGATTTTTGGGACCAGGAAAACCACACGTTTGTGGAATAACTATTGCCTGAGAGAAATTGGACTTCTTATGGAAAAAAGTAATTTGGAACTGGACCCCTCCAGAACTTATCCCCATAGCCTTACCCAAATCTGTTCAGACAAGCTATACCAGTGAATTCAGCTAATTACAAAAAATACTGTATTGTAAACCTGTTAGGGGAGTACTGCCATTAGGAGAAATGCAGTAGGTAGCGGCAAAGAGAGACGAAAAAATTGTACAGGTATGGTAATGTTGATGTTGTGAAGAAAGATTAAAATTAGCAAAAATACAATAGCTGGCTACAATGATAGGTGACTGTAGACATGACATTATTGTTTTGATTAGGCTACCCTGGTGTACCATTACTCTATTATACAGGGCTGTATAATTATGTAAAATCATAAGTGATCAGTGAGATACGTATTTAACCACTGAATTTCACTTAAAGGTTTTTGAAGCTCCACCAGGTGCAGTTTGCCCAACTTAAAATTGTGATTATTTATTTGTAAAATGCATAAGGCAGAATCAGGTTTGCATGAAAAGAGGTAGCAATTAGGCTAAGGACTTGCATAAGGCTGTGTGATTCATGTCCAAGGAGTGGGGGTAATTATGTATACAGGCAGTCCTCATTGTGAGTTCCAGAATATCATAACTTTTTACTTAGCTGTAGCTGATACTTGTACAGTACAATTTCTCAAATCCAAATTCCAGAAATGTCCTCTTTTCAAAATATTTCTTCATGCAATAAGGACATAGTGGTAAAGTCCGTCTATCTATCTATAGCCTGAGGCCCTTCTCCTGCAAAGGGTGACTGCAGACAAAACACCTCCAAGTTGCTCGTCACCCACCATTTGACTACCCTCCTCCCAACTCACCCCCCCCTCCCTCATATGGCTCTCAACTCCATCCCTCCACCTCATCCTTGGTCTCCCCCTCCTTCTCCCTCCCTCCACTTAACCTACATACACCCTCTTAGCCAGTCTTTCATATTCCATTTTTCCACATGTCCAAACCACCTCAGTGTATTTCTCCTAATTTTCTCAATCACATCCACGTCCATCCCACAACGTTCCTTCACTTCTTCATTTGTCTACCTGTCCCTGCATGTCCCATTGGTAAAGTACCAGTATAATTTGTCTTCATACAACCAATTCATACCTGTACAGTATTTAGAGATGGTTTGTTTTTGGACAAGGTCATATAACAGCAGATGATTATGGTATACTGTCTCAACTAAGTATTGTACAAGATGCTTCATTGCATACAGCTCTTCTCAGCAAGGTGGAGTCAGTCTTTTCATCTCATTAACTCTCCTCCTCTTGCTGGTTCCTTTCAGTCTCTGTCTCTTTGCTACACTGTTGCATCTTTATCTCTTGTATCGCTTCCTCAGTGGTCACTGGTCCTCTGAACTGTGTGCTTGCATTCCCCCGCCATTGCAGCGGGCTTGTAGCACCTGTCTGGCAACAGTCTATCATCCCCATTCTGTCCAGCTCTCTAATGCAAGAGTTAACCTTTACTCCCAGTCCTTCATGTATGCAACAGGTCAACTGTGGAACTGTCTCCCTCTGTCTGTATTTCCTACTGCCTGTGATCTGCAGTCTTTCAAACGCAGTCTGTCCAGGCATCTCAGAATGAACGGATCTTGAATCTGTCTTTCTGTTGTTTTGTTTTTGTTTTTTCTTGGAGTGAACAATTTTGCGGGCTCTTGGCCTTTGGTTCCTTCTTCCATGCATAATATATACAGTATATATACCTTATACATATACAGTAAAACCTCGATATAACGGACTTCAATAGACCGGAATTCGCTTTTATCAGACTCGAGGAGCTACCGGACTAAACTCCTATATATCGGAAAAAGTCCGATAAAGCCAGAAAGCAGTCCGGACCTCCTAACAACTTCAGCTGTGTTCACCAGAATAAGACAAGTAAAAGACATGTTTTTCAGTGCACAGTACAGTATTATTATACCATTTGATTAATGTTGTGAAGGTATAACACAGTACAATACTGCAATGGTGGTGAAAACCACTGATGCAATCCGGACTAATGTCTGATATATTGGAAAAAGTCCGGATTAGCAGGGGTAAGTCCGGATGTCACTTTTATCAGAATTTCGCATATTTCGGACTGGCCTGAGCCCCAATTAGTCCGTTATGGTGAGGTCTTACCGTATATAATATTTTTGCAGTTTACTTTGGACTTAATGGCTAATGAGAAAAATCAGGGGGGTAGTTTATGTTGAGGACTTAGCTAATGGTAGCTAGTTAATTTGTACAGTTATCATGCAGTTAAGTAGAGAGCAGAGTACTGTTTGGCATTTGTAATTTAATTTCAAATGATGTTTGCTGGGAAAAAAAAAAAAAAGATAACTTCTTTGATAGGTGAACTTGTATTGGTAATAACTGGTGTGTTTTGTACATTCTCAGTGACACCTGTTAACTAATTTGCTACTAGTATCGGTGATTACTCCAAATGCAGCATAATTCATGTTTGCCTTTTTTCCTCAGGTTCTGCAATCCATCAGCCATGAATGGGCATGCTGAGCCTCGCCGGAAGCGTCCATTTATGTCTTTCCGGCTGAGTAAGAAAGCAGTTGGGAAGCAGAAGGAGGGGGATGTAAGCCAAAACCCAAGTGGTAGCAGTGGTGTGGCAGAACCACAGACCAATATGATTACTGAAAATGGTGCCGAGAGTTTGGATGGCGGTAGTGATTCCAGCAGTGCCTCTGTGAAACCAAAGAAAAAGTACCTCACACGGGTCAGTTCATTTGTGAGTCGCGTGGCGTCCAAAGTGCAAGGCAATGGAAGTGTACAAGGAGGCCCCGGTGTTGGACAGAGGGGCCGACTGGAGCGCAGCAAGACTATTTCTGTGTCAGACCTCCGAGGTGGACCCAAGCCTCCTGAAGACTATGTTGAATTTGAGGATGGGCAAGTACCAGGTGCAACTGGGATTCGCAACCATGGTAACACGTGCTTCATTAATGCAGTGATCCAGTGCTTGAGCCACACAGATTTGCTTGCAGAATACTTTGTGTTGGACCAGTACAAGCTTGACCTGGCCCGCTGCAACAAGATAAACTCCAAGAAGTATGGGACACGTGGAGAGATTACGGAGCAGCTGGCTATTCTTCTCAAAGCTCTTTGGACCCGCCGCTATGTCCCTGACCTCTCTATGAACTTCAAGAACACTGTGGACAAATATGAATCCCTTTACAGAGGCTCACAGCAACATGATGCAGCAGAGTTCCTCATGTTTGTGTTGGATAAAGTGCATGAAGACCTCAACACTGCTTCTAAGAGGAAGTACAAGAAGATCAAGGTAAGAGCAGCCTCATGTTGAAGCATGTTTAGCTGTAGTCTGTATTGGTACTGGTAGTTGATGCATGGAGTTTGTATATAAAGTAATATATATATTCATGTGTGGAGAAGTTTCGTTATTTGGGAGACATGTTATTTGCCGGAGGTGGGGCTGGAGTTAGCTTGGTTGCTAGGGTGAGATGTGGTTGGAAGAAGTTCAGGGAGCTGTTGCCTCTCCTGA
>JAGKTI010024075.1:0-14530 GCA_018397915.1 Birgus latro
TCTTCGAGAGAAGTGAAGCCAGTGAATGTACAGTGAGACTGGATGGGAAGGATATGGAGAATGTGAGTGAATTTAAGTACCTGGGCAGTGTGATGAGTAAGGATGGAAGTCTGGAGGGTGAAGTGCTCGAAAGGGTGCAGCAGGGAAGGAAGGTTGCTGGTTCGTTGAAAGCAGTGATAAGAAACAGGGAGGTGAGCATGGAAGTGAAAAAGTTGTTACATGACAGTATTGTGATACCAACTCTGACATATGGAAGTGAAGCTTGGACGCTGTTGGAAGGACAGAAGTCAAGAGTGAGAGCAGTGGAAGTGTTATTTGAGAGGAGCATGTGCAGTCACATGGAGAGACAGACTAACAAATGAGGAAGTGAAGGAGCGTTGTGGTGTGGTTGAGGACGTGATGGGAAGCGTTAGGAGAAACACGTTAAGGTGGTTTGGGCATGTGGAGAGGATGGAGAGTGAAAGACTGACGAGGAGAGTGTATGTGAGTGAGGTGGAGGGGGCGAGACGGAGGGGGAGGCCGAGGATGAGATGGAGGGATGGAGTGGAGAGGTATATGAGAGAGGGGGGTGTGAGTTGGGAGCGTGGTAGTGAAATGGCAGGGGACAAAGTGACTTGGAGGCGATTTGTTTGTGGCCACCCCGTGCAATATTAAGGCGTCTGGCAATAGATAGATAGATTATTATTATTTCTCTTTTTATTATTATTATTATTTATTTATTTATTTTTGGGGATTATTATTTTTGGGATTAATTTGAGATTGTTTGGGATTTCACTTTGATTAACAGCGGACTATATTACTTCCCTGTGTGTGTGTGTGTGTGTGTGTGTGTGTGTGTGTGTGTGTGTGTGTGATGAATTATCGTAGCAAAGGACAGACGTAGGACGTAATATGGTCGTAAGGCAGTAAGGGTGACACAAGGCAGTAAGGGTGACACAAGGCAGTAAAGGTGTCACAAGGCACTAAAGGGTGCCGCAAGGTAGTGAGGACGTCACAAGGCAGTAAGGGTGTCACAAGGCAGTAAGGGTGTCACAAGGGAAGGGTGTCACAAGGCAGGAAGGGTGTCACAAGGCAGTAAGGGTGTCACAAAGCAGTAAAAATCAAAATTAAATTAAAAACCTTTATTTCCACATAAAGTGGTTATTCTTCTAACATTGTACTTACATGCTAACAGTAAATGTAATGATACGGTGCATATTGTACATACAGTATATGGTTTAGGACAATTGTACATTGAGGCAGAGTTGTTCTTGTTAGCTGTGAGGCCATACAACTAAGGTTTGCTTAGTAGGTAGTTTTTTAGTTTTGCTTTAAATATATATAGGTTATGGGACTCTTTAATGTATGATGGCAGTTCATTCCAGAGTTTAGGACCTGCTACTGAAAGTGATCTGGTCCCCGTGTGTGTGTTAACTTTTGGAACATAAATTATTTCGTTGGCTGGTTGTGCTGCAGGTTATATTGTTGACGGTCGGCAGAGACAGGATGTGCTCTGGGAGGAGATTATGTAGTTTTTTAAATATAGTTACTGCTGGGTTTAGTGTTGTTAGATTACCTACGGTTAGCCATTGAAGTTCTCCAAGAATGGGGGTAACATGATCATATTTCCTGGCTCTTCCGTCTGCAACTTTGGCAGCAAAGTTTTGTAGTTTCTGTACTTTTACAAGCAAAGTGTTATTGGTTCTAACCCATATAATGTTACAAGAATTTAAGTGATTTAATGCTAGTGATTTGATTATGATTACACGAGTATCTTTATCAAAATAGTGTTTTATTCTATTAATAAACATTAGAGCTGCCATTACTCTCGTGCTTGTTTCAGTTATGTGACTATCAAAGGTCATGTACCGGTCCATATAAACGCCGAGGTTCTTCACAGTGTTAGTTGGTTGGAGTGTGGTGTCATGAAAATGAATGGTGATGCCATCAGGTATTTGTGATGTCAACTGGCGTGTGCCTATGAAGATGCATTGCGTCTTGTTTGTGTTGTGCGGAAGTCCGTTTCGTAGGAGATACATTCTGGCCTTACTCAAAGTTACTTCAGTTTTGTGTATTGATTAATTTCATTTACTGAGCCACTGTGAAGGAACTGGGTATCGTCGGCGTATTGTACTAGGGTACTGTTATAAAACTGTTCTTGCATATCATTAACACATATATTGAATAATATGGGTCCTAAGATAGAGCCCTGAGGGACCCCATATGGCACGTTTAATTTAGAGGATATTGTATTATTTATACGGACTGACTGTGTTCTGTCTGCTAAGTAGTTATCAAACAAAAAGATGTCTACATTTACCATCTTTAATTTTTTAAGGAGGATGCTATAGAGTAATAGAATAAAACAAAGAAAAGAAAGGAGCTCACCTCCATCCACTAAACCAAGGTACCTCATTAGACCTTGCTCTAAACCCTTCAGCCAAACCCAGCACGATAAAAAAAAAAAAAAAAAAAAAATGGGACACCACGCAGCCGACAAAAAAATCGCGTGGATTTTTGTTTGGAACAAAAACAGAAAAGAGAATATCGTGGCGATCTCTATAATGACAAGAATTAGTAAGTAAATCACTTTTTATATCGAACCCTTACATTTTATCGTGTTTTTAATGTTTATTTCACTGAGAATATTTTCCGTATTATCGTCGTAAATATTTACTGCTTGAGGGACGAGGTCTAAATTTTCCTTGGTGAATACTGATATGAAATAATTATTTAGGATGGAGCACATTTCTTTATCTTCACTAGTAATGTCACCTGATTCTGTTCTGAGTGGTCCTATCCTATCTTTATTTTTCGTCCGGTAAATTTGATAAAACCCCTTGGGGTTTTCTTTCGATTCACTAGCAACTTTAATTTCATAATTTCTCTTTGCCTTCCGTATCTCCCTCTTTACTTCTCTATTTAAAATTGCGTACCGGTTACGTAAGAGTTCCTCTCCACATTTTGTTTTTCTATATATTCCTTTCCTTTGGCTTATGAGAGATTTTAATGTTGTTTAGCCATCTTGGTTCTGAAATATTCGTTCTAAACGGTTTTGAAGGAATATATCTATCTTGGCCTCCGTGTATTATATTTACTAACTCTTTATATTTCTCACTGGCTGAACGAGAGTTAATCCCCCCACTTGTCACCTGACCTTCCCCAGGGATATGGCGCACATTCCCACCTGTTTCCTGTCCTATGACCTAGGGCTCCCCATTGACCTGGCACTCCCTAAAATGGTTATTCTTTCTACAGCATATCGTTCTAAAATAAGCTCTTAATCCATCGAAATCTCCTAGACGAAAATTAGGAACTGTGGAGGTATTTTCGGTGGAACAGGCATCCCAATTAAATCTGAACTTAATTTCTTCATGATCGCTATTACCAAGTCGTCCACCTAACTCAATATCACTAACGACATTTTCTTATTAGCTAAAACCAAATCTAGTATATTATTACCTCTGGTGGGCTCCCTGATGTACTGATAAAGGAAATTATCCTGTACGACCTCTAGAAATTCCTCTGACTCTGCATCCCCTGTCTGATTTCGCCAATCTATCCTTGGCAGATTAAGATCCCCTGGAATTATTACTAACCTGGACTGTGACGCTTTCCTAATTTCCTCCCAAAGATATTTACTCTCTGCTCTACTTAATTTTGGAGATCTGTAAATGGCTCCTAAGACTAAAATAAATGGCTCCTAAGACTAATGTAAATAGCTCCTAAGTAAAGATCTTAAACCAGGGCAACAGTGTGTTAATGTGAGACATAAAACAAACAAGGTCCTAGGTTTTCTTTCCCGAAGCGTATAAGCAATGCATCTGTACTAATAGTGCCATTTAATGTAGAACTAGTAAGGTTACATTTAGAACAGTCCCTTTACTTCTGGTGTCCGTACTATCGGATGGATATAAATTCTCTAGAAACTGTTGCTACAGAGAAGAATGGCAACAATTATACATGATATTTGGATCCTTTCATATGAAGAATGACTGAAAAGCTTAACATTGCACTTATTAGTGAGGCACAGAGAAAGAGGAGACTTAACTGAGGTGTTTCAGTTGATGAACGGAATAAATAACGGAGATATTTGCAAAGGACTTGAAGTGAGCAGAAGGATAGTATTTTTAACTCCGTTTTAGGAAGGAGATAGGTAGATACTGGTCTGGCAGCAGAGTAGTGGACGAATGAACTAAGGTACCTTGTGATATGGTTCCTGCCTCTTCCACTGAGAGTTTCCAGCATAGTCTAGATAAGAATACGGCAAATAAGGGTTAGATATAATAAAGTTTCTAATTACAGTTTCATTTTTTGCCTTTTCAAGTATCACTGCAATCATTTTTTTTCTTTAATAGTTTACTATAAAATTTCCACATTGGTTTTTCTTTATTGTCTGGTGTTCCTTTTCATTTTTTCCAGCCCGTTTCGGGTGGAGGGTTTGGTGGGGGGGTGTGCCTTCTTTGCTAGACGTGTCTTATTCTAGAAGCTTAGTCACACTTGTGTAGGAGCTGCCAAGCATGGGTCAACTGGCTTACTGTAGTTATTCTCTCTTCATATGCTCTTAAAAGATGACATTACAGTTGTGCACCTTCGTGTGCTTGTCCATTCTGCAAAACTTAATCTTCCATAATGACAGACAAGTGATATTAAGTTTAAGTCCATATGACAGACAAGTGATATTAAGTTTAAGTCCATAATGACAGACAAGTGATAGTAAGTTTAAGTCCATAATGACAGACAAGTGATATTAAGTTTAAGTCCAAGGCCGCCAAGTCCCGTATTCTCGTTGACTTAAGAGGCTTGGTCATATATATTCTTTGGTGACTTATTATGCACACAACACGTAGCTGTGCACTGGATCTGTCAGATAGGGCAGCTGATAATTTGCAAAACGGGCACCATCTCTTGAACGAGAATGCATGTGAAGCAAGCCTTGGCAGCTGGGGAGTTCAGGGGCACTGTAAACCCGCCCCAAGAAATTTGTGAAAATTTAATCTATTTGAGGGTCATTTTGAAATAATATGTAGTATTGCAGTTGCTATGAATCAATAGAATTTTAGTATAACTTTATAGTTTATTAAAGCAGATCATACGCAATAAACGCAACATGCAGCCTGTTTGTTTATAAAATATTATCGTTAATATGTACTTGAACATCGTGTGTAGAAGAATCCCATTTATACAATGACATTATTAAACAATATACTAAAAAGAAAAAAAAACTGAAGAAACAGGATTAGTTTACGGTACAGTTCAATCATGTCTAAAACAAATTATATATTTTAGTGTCAGATGTACAGACAAGCAGCTGCAGCGCACAGATGCCGAGTACAGTGTGGGTTAGTTTATAGATAGATCACGGGTAAAACAATTGAAATATAGTAATGATAAAAATGCTGGCTGGCACTTTGCACTTTTCCACACCACGTTGCAGTTCACATTTTTTCTCACAGATTTTTTTTCCGCCTCCGAGTCATATTCTTGTAAAAGTCATTCACTTCCCTGTTATTGATAGGGATGTCCTCTATAGGCAGAAGCATTATGCCTGACAGCTTTTGCTCGTTCCAAAGGCTGCGAAACTTTCATTTTATCAGCTTCTGTTTCGAGAAAGAGGATTCCACGGTGGCAGTAGTTACAGGAAGAGTAACGTCGATTTTGAGTAAATCACATACGCTTGGAAAAACAAAGTTCATATTATTTTCCCTTTAGTGCAGGAGCTACATGACTTTTCTTCAGACCGAGAGAGGCACAAGTTCCACTCCAGTGATGCAGGGTCTGGTGGGGAGATCACAGAAACCCAATTCTTAAGTTGCGCCAGAGGTGGGTGTGGTAGGGGGGGGCCACCACTGGTGTCCCTAACACGGATTTCTTCAGACCTAAAGTGGCACACACCAAACCAGTGCTGTATGATAGACAAATGGGCACCGAATGAGAAACTGTAACTTTAGAATGAGTTTTGTGGTAGAAATCATGCTTAAGATGTTTCATCATACATTTACATCCTTTTCCATTATACTGAATGTAATATCTACAGAATCTCACTAATTTTCATCAATCCTCAGGTGTGTTTTTTTTTTTTTTGACTGGTGAGGGTCATGGGGGTCAGGAGAGAGGTAGGGTGGTGTCTGGTTACTGGGATACAGCGACCAGACTGCAGGTGTTTGGAGGAGGGATAGGGGGAGGGAGTAGGGATGTGGAGTTGGGTGGGGTGTTGTGGGGGTGGTGAAAAGGCTGTTACAAGTGGTGATGGTTCCTGCATGCACTAGCACCTCTCATCCAACTCTTCTTTGCCACAGATCACAGCAACTACACCATATAGCCGTCCAAGTTCCAGTCAGACCTGCTGAACATAGATAACAAGTTCCAGTCAGACCTGCTGAACATAGATAACAAGTTCCAGTCGGATCTGCTGAGCATAGATAACATACATCCAGGTCTTCGGTCCATACTGGAGAATGGAGTGTTCACCGTAAGAAGAACCTCAACATCATTCAGCAGAAGTCCAGTAGACCTTGCACTGGAACAGACCACTGCTGACGCAGCACTACGACTGACAGGATTGGCTTTTGTAGCCAATAACTACAGTGCACGCCTGCGATGGATGATTACCAAGTCTGCCAGAGCTGCCATAATCTTCTCTGTCCAGGTGACAGTTGGCCTGCTTACAGAAGATGACCCTACGGCAGAGATGAGAGGGGCAAGAATAAAGAGAGACAATAGGGACCTTAAGACAGTCATAACACTGATACAGGATACATGCGATCCGTTCAGCAGCTCAACCAGTGTGTCATAGAAGCTGTTCAACACAACCACAGGAAAGGCCACTTCAGATGTAACAAAAGCATGTCTTTTGGGGGTGATCAACAAAGGGAAAGGAAGACATGAAGAGTGCATTGAAGATGCAAAGAAGTTTGAAGGTGTGCTGAAGAGGGAACCTCTGAAGACACTCAAGAATGAGAATTCCAGAAACATGCAACACCAGAACAAGAAAGTAGCTGCTTTAGTGTGCACTCGGGACTTGCTGGGTCGTCTGCTTGTCCTGGCCAGCAAGAAAGATCTGGATTTGAATCACGTTTTCTCCATTCCACCCACACAAGTCCCAATTTCCATGTGCAGCGGAGATGGAATGCTGATGATGACAAAGAAATGTGCACTGTTTGACTAACTAGAACAGAATGTGCAACAGCCCTCCTAACCCACATCAGTGGATGTCCACATTTTGGATGGAAATTTCCTTCTACACACTTTCCACCGCACATACCAGGAACATATGGAGGGTTGACTGCTGCCATATTACAGCAGGCAGCATTGTTTTCTCCAAAGAGAGTGGATGTTGTTGTTGATGCTTACCCTGTGCCATCAATCAAAGAGAGTGAGAAAGGTCAGGGAGGACTTGATGAGAAAGAAGAGCAGGTCTTCATCATCACAGGACCACAGCAAAATCGTCCCAGATACATTAATGAATCTTTCAAGGAAGAGCTTCCCAAGTATCTTGCCTCAGAGTGGGAGGCACTCAGAATGCAGACATCATTCAGTAGAGGCATGTGTTCATTTCATACCTTGGAGCATGTTATCTCTTCTTTGTCCGTGATGGAAAAGTAGTCAGGGAGGAAGTGAATGAGCTAAAGACAAACCATTAAGAGGCTCACACTCTCATCTGTGCTCATATAAAGTCAATTGGTGCGGAGGTTGACAATCACTGTACCTGTATTGTCATTAGAGCATCACACACAGACATAGCTTTTATTCTGTTGTATTACTGGTGGGATACACATGCTAAGATTTGCATGGATCTCGGAACTTCACTGAAGAACGATAGAAGGTTTATAAGCATCGCATTTCTTGGCAGCACCATTGGCATGATCTCTGCTCTGCCTTGCCAGGCTTCTATGCATTCCCAGGTTTAGACTACCTCTCAGATTTTCACAGGAAGGGAAAACTTAGGTCATTTGCACAACCTGAGAAATATCCTGATGCTTAAAAAGCCTTTCTGAATTGGCAAGAGGATCACTTTCCAACCAGGACAGGCACACACTCATAAAATTTACAGCTCATATGTATGGGGCTAAGGGGGAGTGCTCTCTCACTGAATATCCGTCGTTACAAAGTCTTTGAAACCACTTATGACCCCAAAGTTAGGGATCAAAGTGCATTAGCAGAGCTTAAAGAGACTGATGGCTGCAAGATCGCTCCTTGCGAAACAAAGGTTTTGCCATACATCAAACGGTGCTCTTTTGTGACAAGGATTCGGGCCAGTGCTGACATTGCAAACCTCCCCCAGCATCCATCTGCAGCTGATGGTTGGGAGCTACATGAAGGGCTGTATGATATCACATGATTTGATGGTCCTCAGCTTCCAGAGTCACTAGTTCCTGAGGAACAAACTACCTCAGACGATGAAAACTCTGATGAAGAATTCAGCATTTCATCATCAGATGAAGACATCCTGTCCACTGATGTGGAGTAGTTGAAACAAGAGAAGTTTGTGTGATTTATGGACACTTTCATGTATTTATGCTTTATTGATATTTTCATTTGGTTAACTGACAACATTTTGCATATCGGTAATTGTGGACTTCGAGAACAATTATTATTACGTTATATAGTAAGCATTGCTTTCAGTTGATTTATTGTATCTGATAATAACCATTTACTACGCTGAGTGGTAACTATATAACCAAATTTTGGCGCCTGGTGGTTTAGTGGGTAATTACGGCTCTCCAATCGGATTGAACCTGTGAAGGTTTATGTCCAAGGGATGGCTGGGGTTTATTACTCACGTAATGCCACTCAGGGATGAGTGAGCTGGTCACTCTCACCTTAAATGTCAGGACCAACTTGCCTAGCCCCGGGCTCCTACGCTTCTCATGGGGCAATGTAGGATTGCATGATGAATGAATGATGAAAAATGTTTAGTTTTGCATATGATTACATTATGGTGAAAGTAGGCATATGCCTTTCAGCATGCACACCTTAACTCTGATAATTAACTCTAGATAGGCATGGGTCTTTTTCTGGTAACACCACAAGCATACCCGGGCATTATTCACCCGGCCCTGGAATAAAACGAAAAAAAAAACAATGTTCTGATCAATAATTACTCATGAAAACTGGTATGAGTGTAGACTGTAGCACCAATCGAGCAGGGCAGTGCACCCTCGGTGGATGGAAATCTGATGACAGGGAGAGCCGGAGCTCCCGTTTCATCAGCCCTCAGGAATAGCTCCTGACCATCCCCCTTTGCTGAACCTTTTCAGTGTTTCAGCAACACAGAGGGTAGACCAGCATGCTTTCCAATAAAAATTCCTCTTACTGTCAACATTAAACTACGTGTACATTACACACTACACTTCCTATTCAGAATCAGCAAAATGGCGTCTCAACATCAAGCATCGGAGTCCCCGGGAGGGGGTGGGGGCGGACCATAAATGACCCCATCATCCTCCCCTCCCCCGGTGACAACCTAGCGAGATGCCTGGAACCACTGTCTGACTCACTTCTTCATTTCTACAACATTCTCAGCCATTCCTCTAACTTTCTCTTCGTTGAGCACAACCTCTCCTCTAAACCTTACCTTCTCTTCCTGAGACAGCTGTCTGAGGCGACTGACAGCAAACCCTTCTCTGTATCCACCTACTTATTCTTTACTCATTTCAAAGCCAAAGGTGGCTGATGTGCATGTGTATGCAATGATACATCTTGCTCTCGTGTTCCTGGACTTGATTCATCTGAATTCTCTACTCTCTGGCTTCGACCTTCCTATCATTCTCTGAGTAAATATATCTGTGCTGTTTACTTATCCCCTGATTCTGCTATGAAAATTTTTTCGACTCTCTTACTTCTACGCTGCAACACATCGTATCCGGTTCTTCTTTCTCTGAAATCTCCATTCTAGGAGATTTCAATGTTCACCACCACCTTTGGCTCTCCTCTCCTCTAACTGATCCCTCTGGTGAACAAGCCTACATCTTTTCTATCCTTAATGACCTAGAGCAACTTGTACAGCATCCTACCTGTATCCCTGACCACCTTAGAGTTCCAACATACTTGACCTCTTCCTTACAACTAATCCTTCTGCTTATGCTGCTTATCTTTTCTCTCTGTTGGGCTCCTCCAATAACAACCTTATCACCTTAACCTTTCCTATCGCTCCAGTACGGCCTGTGGATCCTCCAAACTAACGTCGGTTGTGGCACTGATTAGGAGGCCTTCAGGCATTACTTCTTTGTCTTTCCGTGGAATGATTATTGCTTCCATGGCCGAGAGCCATCTGAGTGTGCCTTGCACATTGTAATGTGCATGGAAGCATACATTCCTTTCTCATATCCTTTGACTAATGCAAAAAAAAAAAAAATACTTAGTTTCGTCACGCTTGTTCTGATGCTGTCGAAAACAAGGAGAAGGTCTAAAAAAGGTACTGGAGCCAATCCACTCTTGAATCTCATCTCTTTTATGTTTCTGTCCAATCGTGCTAAATCCTCGTCACCTTGCCAAAAACCTTTCTAACAACGTTACTTCATTGTCCTTCCCTCCTCCTTTCCATCTTGATGGTATATAGCTATTTCTTCTATTGATAAAGCAGAACTCTTCACTCAGACTTACTCCAGCAATTCCACCTTAGACGATCCCAGCACTGTCCCTCCATCACTTCCCCCCTCTGACTTCCCCATGGCTGACATTGATGTTTTCTCTGCCATCATTGGCCACAATACTAGGAAGGCATATCAGCCTGATGGGGTCCCTCCTGCTGCCCTCAAGAACTGTGCTTCTGTGCTTACAACCAGCCTAGGGAAACTCACTTTTGTCTATCAACCTGTGCCTTTCCTTCTTGCTGGAAGTTTGCTCTCATTCAGCCTCTCCCAAAGAGGGGTGGCCATCCCCAACCCTCTAATTATCGTCAAATTGCTTTAACATCCTGTATTTCAAAAGTTTTTGAGTCTCTTCTTAACAAAGAATTTAAAATCATCTATCCCGTCACAACCTTTTCTCCGATCGTCAGTAAGTGTTCTGCCAGGGACGTTCCACTGGCGATCTTCTCACCTACCTTTCAGACTTTCGGGACTTTGGCGAAGGCTTTGCCATTGCACTTGACATCTCAAATGCTTTCGATCGAGTCTGGCATAAATCTTTTATTTCCAAACTTTTTTTTTTTTTATGTGTCCGACTCTGGGCATAGGCTTCACAGCCTGCTATCAAGGCCCAGTCGTCCTCCTACAATCTACATGTCACCACTTCGGCGCTTAACACCCACCGTCCATATTGAATACATGCTAGGACTGTCTCATACAGGACTGGTGTATTGGTATTAGCGGGGTCATTTTTACGACATGTCGGCGGGTCTCCTGGTAGATCAGTAAAGCCTGATTTAATGAAATTCAAATTCTTAAACTGTTCCCTGCACCAGCGAGGATTCGAACCTGGGTCCCTCGGGACTGCAAGCCAACTCTCTACCGATCGAGCTACCCTCTTATGGCTTCTATCTTTCTATCTGTGCCTTCATCTCTAGCTTCAGCTCTGGTCGTTCTACAACTGGTGCTGTAGATGGCCACCGTTCTTCTCCTAGAGCTATCACTAGTGGTGTTCCTTAGAGGTCTGTCCTATCACCATTTCTCCTTCTTTTGTTCATGAACGACCTTCTAAGCTGTACATCTAACCCTATCCACTCATGCGCTGATGACTCCACCCTTCATCTTTCCATTCACTTCCCACAGCATCCATCTCAGCAGTTACTTCAACAAACAAGGGATGAGGCTATGGCACACCTATTGTCTGACTTGGGCAATATATCTGATTGGGGTAAAAGTCATCTTGTTTCTTAATGCATCAAAAACTCAGTTCTTACATCTATCAACCTGACAAAATCTTCCACAGGAGTATCGTCTAATTTTTTAACAATATCCAGTTTAATCCTGCATCATCTTTAAACATACCTGGGGTGTCATTCTCTCAGGACTTATCTTGGAAAGAACATAATTATAAACTCTCTTGTAATATCTGCATCCGAGATTAGGTGTGCTAAGCCGACTCCATACCCTCTTTACCCCTGCACAGTTGTTGACTTTATACACGGGTTTTATTTGCCCCTGTGCGGAGTACAACTCTCATGTGTGGGAAGGCTCCCTACATGTAGCTCTTCTCAACAAGGTGGAGTCAAAGGTTTTTCGTCTCATTAGCTCTCCTCCTCTTACTAGCTCCCTTCAACCTTTGTATCTTCGCCGTATTGTTGCATCTTTATTTCTTTTCTATCGCTACTTCATTGGTCACTGCTCGTCTGAACTGTCTGCTTGCACCCCTCCTCTACTACAGCAGGCGCATAGTACCCGTCTAGCAACAAACTCATCCTTTCTCTGTCCATCTCTCTAATGCAAGATTTAACCGTTACTCCCAATCCTTCATGTATGCAACAGGTCAACTCTGGAACTGTCTTCCTCTGTATTTCCAACTGCCTATGATCTCCAGTCTTTCAAACGCAGTATGCCCAGGCATCTTGAAATGAACAGTTCTTGAATTTGGCTCTCTTATCTTTTTTTTTTCCTTCGAGAGAACAGTTTACAGACTCCTGGCCTTTGATTCCTATTTCCTTGCATTTAAAAAATGATATAAGTATTAAAGAAAATTTATTGAGAGGTAGCAGTGTACAAAAAAAAAAAAATCCTAAGATGATATTTGGAAAAAAGCAACAAAGTTCGAGAGCTGATAACTAAAAATATACGAGTAAAAACTTTCCTTTGTGCTTATTTTATAGTCCTTGCCTGCGTCCTCAAAACCTCCCAAACACAGGATGATAGTAAAAAACACTACTCACACAACAGGCATAGCCGGGTGAAGATCGCTCGACCTCTGTAATATGAAGACCGAGGCGTACAGCATCACCCACCAACCCATCACTGAGTCTCAATAAACAATCCAGCTACTGAGAAAGAGAGAAAGTACTGGAGATAAAGGAACTGTGTGTACAATACAATGTTACAGTATCACAGGATGAATTTCACCCGGGTATGCCTATCCATGGTTAAGCATGCATTCAGACATGTTTGTTTTATAGGATAAAATAAAATACAATGTAAATGCAACATCCTGAGCTCTCATTCTTAATATCCATATTTTACAAATAGATCGAGAAAATATTAGTTCATATTAAATGCCAAGAAAGATGTACAAGAATGCAATAAATGCGATAGGTTATAAAATCAAACAGTAAAATGTGTCTGATTTAATTTTGATATGAAGATTTAGGGGATAATGTGTATATGCTGTAATGGAAACGTATGTAAAACTATGATGCAATATCATGTTCCTAAGCACATGTTCTCATTCAGTGCCCTTTTGTCTGTCATATAACACTGGTTTGGTGTGTTGCTTTTGGTCTGAAGAAATCCATTTTGGGGGCACTTGGGTGGCGCCCCTACCACATCCATCAATGGCGCAACTTAAGAATTGGGTTTCTGTCATCTCCCCACCAGACCCCACATCACTGACATATTGAAACTTGTGCCTCTCACTGTCCGCAGAAATGCCACCCAGCTCCTGGACTATTTGTACACATCATCGCTGTCATCACATAATTTTTGAGGCTATGATATGGTGAGCGGAACACCTTTAGTTTTTTTCATAACTTTGTCATGCTCTCGCTCTAATCCATGAAATTTGCATAGTGCGTGAACAGCATTTACAGCTTCTGACTGTAATTCTTTCCAGTTTGCTGCTACTGTAAAGTACTGGAGGGAGCTAAGGATCGTGTCTGTTGCAGTGTTGTTCTCTTTACCATTGAATCTTCTTTCAGTCTCTTGAAAATCCGTTTCCAAGAACTGAGAGTACACGTTTGCTCGATAATATTCCTCCAAAGTCTGAAATGAATGATCTTCTGCTCTTGATGTACAGCTATATCTGTATTTTGCTGGTATTTTCCTTTGCCATCTTTGTCTTGTAACTTCTGATGGAATTTCAGTTTCTGCTTATTTGGTAGCAGTGCACTGAGAAAACTGTTGTGGTGATCTCCAAGCACAGGATGAATTTAAAGTTGATGCTTCAAAGCAGCATCACTGCATTAGCAGCTGCTGGGTCAGGTGGACGGTGGACTGCATTTAGATAAATTCTTGAGGAACTCCACAACGACTTCAAAGACCATCTTCAGTGTTCCTAAGGCTGTTTCTCGGCAGGCCCATCGAATACCTGAGAGCTTTTACAGTTCAGGTACACGTTCGGTCGGGTACACAGACACTGTATCTGCACAAATGCTGCATGCCGTTTTCCTGAACTTGATATAAAGCGTAAAGTTTTCCCCACCATGTTGAAGACAAGCAAAATGACGGTTTGTTTTTGCAGCCTCTACAAGGACCAGGTTCAAGCAGTGTGCGTGACAGTGTATATAAAGAGCCCTTTCTTTCCGTTGAAGTATCCTAGATTGCAAAACTTTGTAAGATCTGCTCATATTAGCTGCCCCTTCGTAATCCTGACCTCTGATATTCTCTATAATCAAACAGTTTTCTTCAAGAAGATGTACTAGTTCTTGTCTTGTGGTTGACTGCACATCACTGACTTGAATAGC
>JAGKTI010024076.1:0-14530 GCA_018397915.1 Birgus latro
ATAATATTCATTACATTTATGATATACAACAAAAGAAAACGTACTGTATGAAAAAAAAAAGGATAACTCCTCGTAACACCCCCCTTCCAGTAAAGATGTGAATTCTCCCTTTAAGAGGATTCACATCTCTCAGGAACGCGAGAGAGAGCGTCTGCTATCACATTCTCTCTTCCCTTTACATGAGTCACAACCAAATTATATTCTTGCAACAGCAGACACCATCTCATTAACCTCTGGTTAGAGTTCCTCATCCTATTTACAAATACAAGAGGATTATGATCAGTGAAAATTTGCACGGGCCTCATGGTACCCTTCACATACACTTCAAAATGATTCAAACACATAATCAATGCCAAAGCCTCCTTCTCCACAGTACTGTAATTCATCTGATATGGTAACAACTTCTTAGAAAAATACCCAATAAGATGATCAACCGGCTCCACTTCCTGCATTAATACTCCTCCAATTCCCTCACCACTGGCATCCACATACAATTTAAATGGCTTATCATAATCAGGAGTGACCAATATGGGTGCATTTACTAGCATATCCTTAATTTTCCTAAAAGCCTCCACACAGTGCTCACTCCACATAAATTTCACCTTCTTTGACAACAACCTGGTCAGTGGCAATGCAACGGCTGAAAAGTTCTTACAAAATCTTCTGTAATACCCACTCATTCCCAAAAACCTCAACAATTCTTTCCTATTTGTTGGAGAAGGAAAGTTCACAATATCTCTCACCTTAGCATCCAATGGCCTTACTTGTCCTTGTCCTACTTTGAATCCTAAATAGTCCACATAAGCCTTCACAAAATCACTCTTTGCTAAATTCACTGTGAGATTTGCATCATCTAACTTTCTAAATACTTCATCCAACAACTTCAAATGTTCCTCCCATGTATCAGAATACAGTACTATATCATCAATGTATACAGTACAACACTTCACTCTACTCAACACTGCATTAACCAATCTCTGAAAACAACTGCTACTGTTCTTCATTCCAAATGGCAAAACTTTATACTGATACAACCCATCCATGGTAACAAATGCTGACAATTCCTTAGCCCTTTCAGTTAATCCAACTTGCCAAAAACCCTTAAGCAAATCTAACTTCGTCACATACTTAGCATTTCCTAACTGATCAATACAGTCATCAATCCTGGGAACAGGGTATGAGTCAGTCTTAGTTACAGTATTCACTTTTCTAAAGTCAGTACAAAATCTGTAACTATTCCCTCCAGCCTTAGGTACAAGTACACAGGTTGAACTCCATGGACTATTACTTGGCTCAATTAAATCATTTTTCAACATGTACTCTACTTCCTTCCTCATAATTTCTCTCTTTTGTGGAGTCACTCTGTATGCATGTTGCTTAATTGGCCTTACATCCTCTACTTCCACATCATGCACAATAACATGGGTTCTTCTAGGAGCATCAGGAAACAAAGATCTAAACTTGTTAACAATTCTTTTTACCTCTCCTTTCTTATCCTTATCTAAATGCTTCAACTTCTCATCCAAATTATTTAATATGACTGAATTTTCCAAACTCTGACCTTCACAATTCATCAAGTCATCATCTCCACCAACACTCTTCTCCACCTTCACAACATTACCACAATTTATTTCATCATTTGCATCCAATACTTCTTCCCTACCATAGTATGGCTTGATCATATTTACATGACACAATTGAGTTCCCTTCCGTCTCCCTGGAGTTCTGACTATGTAATTTACATCACTGACTTTCTCCTTAATGGCCCAAGGCCCACAATATTTTGCTTTCAAAGGATTATCCTGCAATGGAAACAACACCAGCACCTTATCACCAGGCTGAAAACTTCTATCTCGTGCCTTCTTATCATACTAGGTCTTCATATTAGTCTGTGACTCCTTTAAATTCTCACTGGCAATCTCTCTAGCTCTCAACAATCTCTCCTTAAACATAGCAACATAATCCAGCATATTTGGCACATCATGATTTCCTAACCACTTCTCCTTCAACATACGCAGAGGTCCCCTGACCTCATGTCCATACACAAGTTCAAATGGACTGAAGCCAGTGGACTCCTGTACAGCATCTCTTATGGCAAACAAAACTAGTGGCACTGCCTCATCCCAATCCTTATCCATTTCAGTACAGTATATTTTTAAAGTCTTCTTTAGAGTTTGGTGAAACCTTTCCACACATCCTTGCGACTGTGGGTGGTAGGCACTCGATAACTGCTGCTTAATCCTCAACTCTTTCAACACCTGACCAAACAACCTTGAAGTGAAATTACTGCCCTGATCTGACTGAATTACTCTCGGGAGTCCAACCCATGAGAAAAATTTCACCAACTCCCTCACAATCACTTTAGAATGGATACTTCTCAAAGGAATTGCCTCTGGAAACCTTGTTGACATACACATAATAGTTAGCAAATATTGATTGCCTCGCTTAGAACGAGGTAGAGGACCTACAACATCAATACATATCCTGCTGAATGGTTCATCTACTACAGGAATAGGGTGCAATGGTGCCTTTACAATATTCTGGTTAGGTTTACCAACAACCTGACATGTATGACAAGTCTTACAATGCTTAGTTACACTCATCTTTACACCTGGCCAATAAAAATGTGCTGTCACTCTACTCAAAGTCTTTCTTACACCAAAATGTCCTGACCAACTACTTTCATGAGCCAACTCCAAAATCTTACTTCTGTACTTCATAGGGACAACAATTTGGGTCTTCATCATCCAATGATCAGATACTGGGCTATCAGCAGGTCTCCATTTTCTCATTAAAATTTGGTCTTGCACATAATATCCCACATCTCCATCAAGAATTCCTCTCTCAGCCTCACTCCACAACGCCTTCAGACTTTCATCATTCCTTTGTGCATCAATTAAGTCCTCCTTTTTCACAATAAAGTCTGGCAAAGTCTCTGCTTCCTTCCCTTCCATCTGCTCTGCTTCATCTCCAGGTTCACAAAGCCAGGATGAGCTTAGGTCTAACTCACACTCCTCATCTTCCTCCGCTCTTTTAGCACTAGCCCTTGTCATTACACATGCTGGATAAATCATACTCTCCTCAAGTCTCTCACCATCCTCACATACTTCTGGGTTTACGGTTTCACTTTCCTGGTCAACCTCAGGATTCTCCACAATTTCAGGCTCAGGGACAACTTTATTGCCTGCCAAATCATTCCCTAATAGCATGTCCACTCCTGACACAGGCAATCCTTCACTTACTCCAACTTTCACATTTCCTTTGACAAATCCACTCTCAAGCCACATACAATGTACTGGTACTTCAAGCTCTGAAGAACTCACACCCCAAACAACAACATTTTCACCAGTAAAGGACTCATCACTCCACTCTGCAATACCTTTACGTACAAGACTCAGGTTAGCTCCTGTGTCTCTCAGTATCACAATTTCCTTTCCTTGTCCCTCACCCACCTTCATCTGACCTTTGGTGATAAATGGCTTAAACTCTACTGCAGGTAACACCTTGGATCCTGTACATACATTTGCTAACAATCGTTCTACACGTTCCTTCCCAGTTACAGTCAATCCAGCTTCCTTGGAATTCTTCAAACTATAACACTGATACTTCCTGTGACCTACTTTACCACAATGCAGACACTTGGGTTGCACCTGATTTTTCTTACAACTTATACTTGTGTCCAAAATCACCACACTTATAACATTTGATTCCTGACTTATTTTGATGTGAGGCATTACTGACCTTATCACTCCTAAACAAAGGTGACTCTACAGCCTGACTTTGAACATGTCCAACATTAAACTTCAGAAAATTATTTGAGTTCTTGAAACTGTTTTGGTTAGCTGTACCTTGTTTACCACCCCAAGAGTTGGTGGACTTCTTAACCCAGCTCTGGTTAAATTTACCTCTATGAGCACCTTTGCTCATCTCATACGCAACAGCAAGCTGATCCGCTTTACGTCCAGCCTCAATCACATTTCTAATGCCTAGTTTCATTATTTCATACCTCAGTGCTGGTTCTAAAGTATTTCTAAAATGTTCTAACATCAATAACTGTATCACATCTTCCTTGCTTGTCACATCCACAGATTTCAACCATTTACCACACTTCAGCACAATCTCTCTAGCAACTTCCAAATAGGTGTTACTATGTGTCTTTCCAACGTCTCTGAAACGCTGTCTATAAATTTCTGGATCCACCTTCACAGTCTGTAAAACTGCCTCTTTAACAACATCATAATCACTGCACTCACCAATACCCAAACCAGCATAAGCCTCTCTTGCCTTGCCCTTTAATCTAGCTTGCACCAACAAAGCCCACTCTTCCTTTGGCCAACTTCTCAATTCAGCAATTTTCTCAAATTGTATAAAGAAGTCCTCAGCCTCTTCCTCTACAAATTCTGGCATAAGTTTCATCTCTATATCTGCTGAATTTCCTCTATGTTCCCCTTTTTCTACTTCCAACTTTTTTATCTCCACCTGAGCCTTGATCTTCTCCTTCTCAACTTCTGTTTTCATCAAAGCCTCTTGATTCTTTTCCCTCTGTAACATTATCTCCATCTCAATTAACTTCACTTTCCATTCCATCATCTCACTACCAGTCATTTCTCTGTTTCTTTCTACATACTTTTCATCCTTTTCCATATTTTCTTCTTCACACTCACTCTGCTCTCTACTCAAAATGCTAGATTCCATCAAACCCTTTATCAGTTCTCTCTGCATATCCTCCTTAAGTTTAGCTTTTAACTCAATGCCATAAGTGCATGCTAACTCCCTCAGCTCTTCTCTTGTGCACTGGTATAAAGAATGTACATCCCTACTGCTCATAAAGTTTTGCACATTACTCTCTGCCATGATTACAAATAATTTCAAGGCTCACCACAACACAGTAGTCCAGAGGGGAGGGCTGGCAAGGAAGGCAGATTCTCCTGGTCACACACACTGGGCTCATGGACAGGTGGCACACAATCACAAAGAGATCCCGGACAGGCCCCCAATTTTCTGTTACGTCCCCAGCTGTCCTCACTCTTCAAGCACGCTGCAATAGTTAGGTACAGCAAGAAATTCGTTCGGCCTGCAACTCCTCATTCCCGGGCCAGCTGGGTAGCAACATGAAATATCTCCACCACAAATACTCTATCATCCATCACACCATCAATGATAATGAAATAGTCTACTACACTAATTACATATATTTACAAATAAATACACTGATACTCAAATAAAGAAAATACTTAGATCACTTATGCTATATCCCCAGAATGATCTTCTCAACACCAAATGACACTCAATAATAACCATAATATCTCAAAATGATTAACCACACAAATGCTCCACAATGGTTCACACAATAATAATCTCCACAATAACAAGTACACCACCACGTGCACCATAAGCTATCTTGTAGCCACCCACACCACGCTCTCTCCCCCCAACACCTGTATATTCTCCTCCCACAAGTAATACTCATTAATATATTCACATAATTATTTCTCCACTTCCCTTGTATAACACCTCACACTGTGTGACCACGCAGCTCTCCCAAAATCACCACGTGTCTCCTCCAACACGCCCACCTGAGCAGAAACCCAGATCAGCTCTCACACACAGCTAGCCACCAAGAGAGAGAGAAGCCACACGCTCTCCCCCCGTACGTACATATCTCTCACTAACGGGATCACAATACAACAACATAACCTTACATGTTAACCCTTAACAACTTCACAAATATTAATTCACTTCTACATTCTCCAAAGATAAACTCCAACACAATATACAATCACATTATACAATAATAAACATAATATTCATTACATTTATGATATACAACAAAAGAAAACGTACTGTATGAAAAAAAAAAAAGGATAACTCCTCGTAACAATACATATAACGGGAATGGTACAGTTACTACCCCTTGTTGCTGAGATGGTGTCTCCTGACACTAGAGAGGAGGTATATGGGGTGGTTCATATGACTAAGGTAGGGGGGAGGTGTGTACAAGTGGGGAGTATGATACATGGGAAGGAGGGAGGGATTATGATACATGTTTGGGAGGATTGAATTATGATACAGGGGTTGGAGGAGGACATGGCCATGTCAAGGGGATGTAAGCTAGGGATATACATTGTTACAAGGGAAGGTATGTTGATATAAGATACACAAGGAGTTATGTTGATATAAGATACACAAGGAGTTATGTTGATATATGATACACATTGAGGACTCAGGTGCTTATATCTATATAAGTACTGTAGATAACTCTTGTGAAATAGGGTACACATGTCTTTCCATTATTTTTTTTATGTTAGTTTCTATATGTCACATTTTACTGTATCAGAGATATGCAAACATTTCCTGCTGGTACTTGTTCTGTCCACAGTTTGTTACTTATCAGGTGGCATTGGTAGTCACAGTATGCAGAGGCACTAAGTACGGGTAGTTGCAACGTCTTGTGGACGTCGCACTATGCCAGTTGCGATTCTGATATCCTGCAATCTGTGTTCCATTTTCCGGACACAACAGTGCACTGCACAGCTGACGAGGAGAAGACCTATGAAAGAGATGACCACAGGGGGAAACACAACGGTTGGATGAACCCATGAACGGCTGAAGGCCAGAGAAAATTGATCCATAATGAAGTCACTGTCGTTGAGGAACGTTAGCATACGCATGTTGGGGGAGGTAATGGTAATGTTAGCAGATGACAGGTTGGAAGGCATGTCAATTGGTTGGAAGATGTCATAGGAGTGTTTACGGACTGATTGGTGATAGCGAGTGGCGTAAGTGTTGACTGACTCTGATTTGATGGTACGCGGTGTAAGGAGATTCACATGGTTGATGCTGTGAGACTGCCGTGGTTACATGACATGAAAGACTATCTGCAACTACATTAGATTCACCAGGCACGCTCTGAAAGTTTTGGTTGAAGTCTTGGATAATAATTGACGATTGTGCTATTTATTCGGTAAGATTTCCTCCTTTGATCACAGAGTGGGAGATAATCTGTTAGGTTATGTATTGGTTATCCATAGATTATGTATCTGAAATGTGTGTGAGGCCAAACACCGACTAAAACCTCCCCATCAGTAGCACTGTAGTTACATCCAGTGTCATTGACGGCACGGTTAGAGTACACAGTTACGCGTTTCCTCTTTGCATGATCAACTTGCATCAGTAGTGTGCTAAGGCCTGCCCCTGAGGCGTCTGTACAACAACTAAAAAGTTTCTTTTAATCAGGGAATGCCAGGACAGGGGCATAAACAAGTGATGTATTCAGTGTTTTAAAGGCATGGGAGTGGTCATTAGTCCAAATAAAGGGTTCATTTTTCTTATGTAATTTAGTAAGAGGGACGGCGATTTGTGCATACAGTTGAATCAATCGCCAATAATAGCCATTCACTCTAGCAAAACTCCTTACGTCATAAGTATTAATGAATCAAGAAAGTTACAAACTGCCTTAACTTGCTCATCTGAGGTATGAAGTCCCACAGCCTCAACCACATGTTCAAGAAAGTTTATTCTCCTACACAGGAAGCTGCATTTACTGAGCCTAACATTAAGACCTGCCATTTGGAGGCATTAAAAAAAAAGAAAAAAAGTATTAGGGATTGATTTACTCATTACATCGACGTCATCTACGTAACAAAAACAGAATGATCAATCATATAAATGAATACTGAATGGGTAAGCCTTATGAATACTGATGGAGTATTTCTAAGACCAAAGTGAAGCCTTTTAAAATGATAGTGACCCAAAAGGGTACTGAATGCAGTTACAGAATGAGATGACTCTTCCATTTCTACTTGCCATTAGCCACTACGTACGTCAAGGGAAGTGAAGACAACATTATTCTTGCCAAGTGTTTCAAGTAAATCTGTTAAGACTGGTAATGGGACGCGATTCCATACAGTGACAAAGTTCACTTAACGATTGTCAACTGCAGGTCTAAATTCACCTCCTTTCTTGGAGACTAGGAAAAGCGGACTATTCCACGGACTGATAGAATGTTCACTGATGTCCTGTTTAAGCTTACCTTGTACTGTTTCGTCAGTCATTTCGTAAATTATCGGATGATTTATTCTAGGACATAAATTGGTTCAGTACGAGGAATCAATTCAGCATTGTGCTTTATCAAATTGGTCTTTCTCATAGGTTCACCAGGTAAGGCCACGACATTCCTAAAGGTCTTCAAAAGATTAATTAATTGTCCTTTATGCTCAGGAATGTCACCCGCTTTTACTTGAGAGGTAAGATCAGTTGATGGAGTCGTAGCCGAATCCGTAGAGTTTTTAAAGGTACATATACACAAGGTAAATCATAATCATCCTTAGCAGTTAAAGTGAATTGTATATCCTGGTGCACCTTTGGGGGAGGCGGTGGCTCAATCGGTAGAGAACTGGATTGCAGTCCTAACGACCCAGGTTCAAATCCCCGCTGGGGCAGGAAACAGTTCAAGGATTTGAATTTCATTAAATCAGGCTTTACTGATCCACAAAAAAGACCCGCCGATATGTCGTAAAAATACCCCCGCTAATACCAATACACAAGTCCTGTATGAGACAGCCCTAGCATGTATTCAATATTGGTGGTGGGTGATAGCGCCGAAGTGGTGACATGTATAAATGTATTGTATGTAGGAGGAATGCTGGCCTTGATAGCTGGCTGTGAAACCTATGCCGACAGTTGGACACATAAAAAAACAAACAAATGATGGGTACACCAGAAAATCGCCAATCTATGTACCAGTTTAAAACTTTAGTGGAGGATTGGTGACATTTAGTAAGTAAAGATAACACAAATTATCCTCCAACACGAAACGCACTGCTGACTCATATGTTAAACCATTCACAAAATACATCTCAGGTAAGATTACTGCTTACACTATTAATCGTTTCTCTCGGTTGGGCTCCTCCGATCATAACCCTATCACCTTAACCTGTAATATCGCTCCGGTAGGCCTGTGGCCCCTCCAAAGAAATGTCATCTGTGGCACTTTGGAGCTGAAGATTGGGAGGCCCTCAGACAGTACTTCTTTGATTTTCCTTGGAATGATTATTGCTTCAATGGCCGGGAGCCATCTGAGTGTGCCCTGGGCATTACGGGGGTTATTCTCTCGGACATGGAAGCATACATTCCTTTCTCATATCCTCTGACTAATGCAAGAAAGCCTTGGTTTAATCACACTTGTTTTAATGCTGTCTGCAACAAGGAGAGGGCCTATAAAAGGTACAGGAGCCACCCCACACCTGAATCACATCTTTTTTATATTTCTGCCCGGAATCGTGCTAAGTCTGTTCTTCGCTCTGCTAAAAATAATTTCATTCGTGTTAAATGTTCTCAATTCTTCAACTCAAATTCTTCTCGCTCCTTCTGGCACCTTGCCAAAACCTTTCTAACAACTTTACATCATCATCCTTCCCTCCCCTTTTCTACTCTGATGGCTCTGTAGCTATTTCTTCTACTGGTAAAGCAGACCACTTCGCCCAGACTTTCTCCTCCAATTCCACCTTAGACGATTCCAGTGCTGTTCCGACATCACTTCCCACTCTGACTTCCTCATGACTGATATTAAAATTTGTTCAGCTGATGTATTTTCTGCCATCGCTGGCCTCATTACTGGCGAGGCATATGGGCCAGATGGAGTCCCTCCTATTGTCCTCAAAAACTGTGCTTCTGTGCTTACACCCTGCCTAGGTAAACTCTATCGCCTTTGTTTGTCAACTTGTACCTTTCCTTCTTGCTGGAAGTTTTCTCTCATTCAGCCAGTCCCAAAGAAAGGTGACCATTCTCAACCGTCTAACTATCGTCCAGTTGCTTTAACATTCTGTGTCTCAAAAGTTTTCGAATCAGTTCATAACAGAAAAATCTTAAAACAACTTTCCTGTCACAATCTTCTTTCTGATCGTTAGTATGGGTGCGTCAGGGACCCTCCACTGGCGATCTTCTCATGTATACCTTTCAGACTTTTCGTCGTCCTCCTTTCGGGACATTGGCAAAAGCTTTGCCATTGCACTTGACATCTCAAAGCTTTCGATCGAGTCTGGCATAAATTTTTAATTTCCAAACTGCCCTCCTACGGTTTTTATCCTTGTATCTGTGTTTTCATCTCTAGCTTCCTTTCTGGTCGTTCTATAGCCACTGTTGTAGACGGCCATCGTTCTTCTCCTAGACCTATCAACAGTGGTGTTCCTCATGGTTCTGTCCTATCACCAACTCTCTTCCTTTTATTCATCAATGACCTTCTAAGCTCTACATCTAACCCTATCCACTCATATGCTGATGATTCCACCCTTCACCTTTCCATTCGGTTTCTGCAATGTCGATCTCTGCAGTTACTTCAACAAACAAGGGATGAGACCATAGCACACTTAATGTCTGACTTTACTCGGATCTCTGACTGGGGAAAAAATAATCTTATTTTTAATACATCAAAGACTCAGTTCTTACACTTATCAACCCAACAAAATCTTCCTCAGGATTACCCACTAATGTTTAATAATGTCCAGCTCAGTCCTACATCATCCTTGAACATGCTTGGGGTTTCATTTTCTTGGAATTTATCTTGGAAAGAACATATTACATCTCTTGTGAAATCTGTTTCCAAGAGAATAGGTGTGCTAAGTTGGCTCCGAACTTTCATTACCCATGCACAATAGTTGAACTTGTACACGGTTTTTATTCGCCCCTGTATGGAGTACAATGCTCATGTGTGGAGAGACTCCCCACATGCAGCTCCTCTCAATAGGGTTGAGTCAAAGGCTTTTCGTCTCATTAACTCTCCTCCTCTTACTGATTCCCTTCAGACTTTGTATCTTCACCACACTGTTGCATCTTTATCTCTCTTCTATCGCTACTTCAACTGTCAGTGTTTCTCTGAACTGTCTGCTTGCATCCCTCCACCTCTATGATGGGCACGTGGCACCTGTCTAGCAACAAACTCTCATCCCTTTTCTGTCCAACTCTCTAGTGCAAGAGTTAACCGTTACTCCCAGTCCTTCATTTATGCAACTGGTCAACTCTGGAACTGTATTCCTCCATCTGTATTCCCAACTTCCTATGATCTCCAGTCTTTCAAACGCAGTGTGTCCAGGCATCTCAAAATGAATGGTTCTTGAATTTGGCTCTCTTTTGTATTGTTTTTACTTTTTCTTGGAAGGAACCGTATGTGGGCCCATGGCCTTTGTTTCCTTCTTCCTTCCATTAAAAAAAAAAAAAACTCTCCCGTTTTTCAACTTCCTCCACACAGCTGTTTCTCATCCACTCACTATATGTTTTCTTCTCTTGTGCCACAGCCTGGCCCACCTCTTCATTTCACCATCCTGTTCCTTGCATCCCCCTTTCGTATTCTCTTCACCCAACACATGACCTCACATGCTGCACAGATTTCTTCTGGGAATATCTTGCACATACCTTCCACGTCCCACATCTGCTCCAAATCGTATTTACCCAATCGTTCCACCACTTCTCTCTTACATTCTGCCTTTTTCCATCCTCTTTTAACATTACCACCCTCCTTGTATAAGCTACTTCCTACTGTCTTTCCCTTCTTCTATTCCTCCGTTTTATTTCAACTTTGACTCTCACCATCACCAAATGGAGTATGCTGAAACACCAGTCGAGCCGGGCAGGATGGAAAGCTGATGACTGGGAGACTGGAACTCCCGTTTCATCATCCCTCAGGACAAGTTCCTGACCATCCCCTTTTGCTAAACATTTTTAGTGTTTCAGTAACACAGAGAGTAGGCCAGCATGCTCACCATTACAAGTTTCTCTAACTGTCAACACGAAACTACATTCACATTACACACTACACTTCTTTTTCAAAATTAACAACAACAGAATATTAAATGGCGTCTAATAACCAAGCCTCGGAGTCCCCGGGGGGGGGGGGAGGTGACCATAAATGCCCCTATCTTCTGTCCCTCTCTCGGTGACGACTCAAGAGCTGCCTGGAACCACTGTCTGACTCACATCTTCATTTTTGCAACATTCGTGGCCTTTCCTCTAACTTTCTCTATGTCGAGCACCACCTCTCCTCCTCTAACCCTCACGTTCTCTTCTTAACTGAGACTCAGCTGTCTGAGTCAACTGAAAACAAACCCTTTCTTGTAACCTCCTACTTTCCGTATACTCATTTCAAAGCCAAAGTTGGCTGCTGTTTATACATACGCAACGACTTATATTGCTCTCGTGATCCTGAACTTGACTCTTCTGAATTTTTTACTCTCTGGCTTCGGCTTTCCTGTCATTCTCAGACTAAATGTATCTGTGGTGTTTAATTATCCCCTAATTCTACTGACTATGAAAAATTCATCGACTGTCTTACTTCTACGATGGAACACATCCTAACTGTTTCTTATTTCCCTGAAATCTCCATTCCAAGAGATTTCTATGTTCACCATCACCTTTGGCTCCCCTCTCATTTCACTGATCCAGCTGATGAACAAGCCTACATCTTTCTATCCTTAATGACCTAGAGCAACTTGTACAGTACCCTACCCATATCCTTGACTGCCTTGGAGAGAGTTTCAACATAACTGACCTCTTCCTTACAACCAATCCTTCTGCTTACGCAGTTAATCTTTCCTCTCCGTTGAGCTCCTCCAGTCACAACCTTACTACCTTAACCTGTCCTATCGCCCCAGTTCGGCCTGTGGACCCTCCTAAGAAACGTCGGTTGTGGCACTTTGGAGCAGCTGATTGGGAAGCCCTCAGGCAGTACTTCATTGATTGTCCATGGAATGTTTATTTCTTCCATGGCCAGGAGTCATCTGAGTGTGCCTCACGCATGACGGAGGATATTCTTTAAGGCATGGAAGCATACACTCCGCTCCCACATCCTTTGACTGCTGCAAAAAAGCCTTGGTTTAATCACGCTTATTCTAATGCTGTCCACAACAAGGAGAAGGCCTACAAAACGTACTGTAGCCAACCCACCCCTGAATCACATCTTTTTTTATGTTTCTGCCCCGAGTCGTGCTAAGTCTGTTCTTCGCTCTGGTAAAAATAATTTCATCCATACTAAATGCTCTCAACTCTTAAATTCGAATTCTTCCCACTCCTTCTGGCACCTTGCCAAAAACCTTTCTAACAACTTTACTTTATCATCCTCTTTTAACATTGATGGATCTGAAGCTATTTCTTTTACTGATAAAGTAGATCACTTCGCCCAGACTTTCTCCCTCAATACCACCTTAGACGATTCCAATGCTGTTCCTCCATCACTTCCCCTCTCTGACTTCTTCATGGCTGACATTAAAATTTCGTCAACTGATATATTTTCTGCCATTACTGGCCTCAATACTAATAAGGCATATGGGCCAAATGGGTTCCCTCCTGTTGTCCTCAAGAACTGTGATTCTGTGCTTACACCTTGCATAGGTAAACTCTTTCGCCTTTGTCTATGAAATTGTACCTTTCCTTCTTGCTAGAAGTTTGCTCTCATTCAGCCATTCCCAAGGAAGGGTGACCATTCCTAACCTACTGTCACCCAATTGCTTTAAACTCTTGTGCCTGATAAGAGTTCGACTCTATTCTTAACAGAAAAATTTTAAAGCATCTTTCCTGTCACAACCTTCTTTCTGATCGTCAGGATGGGTTCCGTCCGTCTCACTTCACTGGTGATCTTCTCACCTACCTTTCAGATTCCTTGTCAACCTCATTTCGGTACTTTGGGGAAAGCTTTGGCATTGCACTTGACATCTCAAAGGCTTTCGATCGAGTCTGGCATAAATATTTAATTTCTAAACTGAATTCTTACGGTTTCTGACCTTCTACAGGTATCTGTGCCTTCATCTATAGCTTCCTTTCTGGTCGTTCAATAGCTGCTATTGTAGATGGGCACCGTTCTTCTCATTCATCTATCAACAGTGGTGTTCCTCAGGGCTGTATCTGATCAGCAATTCTCTTCTTTTTATTGATTAATGAGCTTCAAACCTGTACAACTAACCATATCCACCCATACTCTGATTATTCCTACCTTCACCTTTTCATCCGGTTCCTGCAACATCCATCTCAATATTTACTTCAACAAACAAGGGCTAAGGCTATGGCACACCTAATGTCTGACTTGACTCGTATCTCTGACTGGGGTAAAGGTAATCTTGTTTTTTTTAATTCATCAAAGACTCAGTTTCTACACCTATCAACTCGACAATCTTCCACAGTACACACTGATGTTTAATAATATCCAGCTCAATCCTGATCATACTTATACATACTTGGGGTTTCATTCTCTTGGGACTTATCTTGGAAGGATCATATTACATCTTTTGTAAAATCTGCTTCCAAGAGATTAGGTGTGCTTAGCCGACTCCACACTATCTTTACCCCTGCATAGTTGTTGACTTTATACACGTGTTTATTAGTCCCTGTGTAGAGTACAACTCTCATGTGTGGGGAGGCTCCCCACATACAGTTCTTGTCAAAAGGGTGGAGTCAATGGCTTTCCTTCCCATTAACTCTCCTCCCCTTATTGGTTCCCTTCAACCTCTCTCTCTTCGTTGCACTGTTGCATCTTTATCTCTTTTCT
>JAGKTI010024077.1:0-14530 GCA_018397915.1 Birgus latro
GGAGGGATTACTGTATTTTAGTGTTGAGGTACAGTGAGGTAAGGAAGTAAAGTTTAGATTTCAGTTCTTTTAGTCAGTATATTATTACCTGATGGAATTTGGCCACTTATGCATGAAATTCAGTGAGCCTTCGTTTTGAGGTTGGAGTGAGTCTCCTTGGTTACTAGTCATATTGACCCTCCAGTCTGGGAAGTAACTCCGTATTGTGCAGTGTTTGTGATAAGTGGGTGAATAAGAGATATAGTGTTATTAGAGGTAGGCTACAAAATAATGTTGATTTTGTGTGTAGGGGAGAGCATGCAAAGGCAGAGAAGTGGGAAAGGATTACCCTTGTGAGATTTTGAGGTATTGATTTAAGGTGGAGATTAACCCATTGTGCCAGGGAATATCTTTTTCAATTTATTCTTAACATCTTGTGACAGTTTTGTTCAGCATCGAAGGGACTTTATGAACTTAAGGGGTTAGATATTGCCTAATGAGCCACATCAGTATGAGATTCCTTTTGTAAGTTGGGGTTAGATATAGCCTTTATAATAAATCTCATCAGAACGAAAGGCTTTTCCTAATATGAAAAAAATTGTCAGGTAGTGGCAAGAATGAAGTAGACATCACTCAGTTTAATTTTTTTTTCCCTTTTTTGTTGTGCGATGTTTGTTAGGGTTCAGATCAAGAGTGAGGAGTGAATATTTGATAGGAGAATGTGGACTTGTGAAGAGTGTGAGCCCAGTAGACTGCAGGCTGAAGTCATCCCCTTCTGCAGTTAACCATCCCCATTTTAGGGGATAGGGAGGGAGTTGAGGGGCATTTGCATAACCAGGCAGCAGAGTCACCCAGCTGTGTCAGTGCCACTGCAAGAAAGCGCCCCTTTCCACCACCTTTGTGGAGAGACGGTAATGTCAAATTAGAAAATTAATGAATGTTGTGGATGTGGTGGAATTTAGTAGAAGTACCCTGAGATGGTTAAGCCATGTGGAGAGAAGTGAGAATGAGAGACTGTTCAGGAGAGTTTATGTTAGCGAGATGGAGGAGGAAATCAAGGATCGGGTGGAGAGGTTTCTGATTGAGAGTGACGAGAGTTGGAGGAAAGGCAGTTTGATGGTGTAGGACGGAGTGAGATGGAGGCATTTTGTTTGTAGCTGCATTCTCAGAGATTAAGCTGGCTGGCTATAGGTGGATATATAGAAATACTTATAGAAATGAAGGGCAGCGAAAAGAGGTTTTGTTGAGGTGTGAGGAAGTGGGTGAAGGTATAGAAGGAGGGTTGAATGGGATGAGGAAGGAGGGTTGCAGACCCGTAGCCTGGGGGGGGGGGGGGAGTGTCGGGCGACCCTCCCACTTTCCCAAAGGTTCACTTTCTTATGCTTTTTTTTTTTTTTTTTTTTTTTACCAGTACAAAAAGAGTCACTCCGTTGTTCAGAAGTTTTGTGCTGCTTCTCATCGTCGCTTATGTATACACCCAGACCCCCACAGCAGGCATGCAGCATACCATTTACAATCCGGCTGCTATGCAAGTCCAGATTCAGAAGAAAATGACCCCCCCCCCTCAAAAAGTTTGGCTATGGGCCTGGAGTGTGATGGGTGAAGAAATGGATAAAAGTAGAAAGGTTGGTGACGTTTCAGAATACTTAAAAAGGGGGGTGGGGCGCTTGTGAGAGGTGGGAAGACAATAAAAAGGTTTTTAAGTTGTGTTGAGGTGAATAAAGGTAGAAAGAACTTTGTGAGGTGTGATGTGGCAGGACAGATGAAAAGATGCATGTGGGGTGTGAGGAGGTAGAACAGGTAGAAAGAGGTTTGTGAGGTGTGAGGAGGAAGAACAGGGAGAATAGGTCATGAGATGTGAGGAGGTAGGACAGGCGGGAGGAGGTTTGTGAAGGATGAGGTACAGTGGGTGATTGAGGTTAGCGCTGGGTACCTCACAGAATTTATTACACATGGAAATTACAGAGGACGCCTTGAGTAACAAACAAAGACGTGTCGAGACAGAATTAAAACTAGGGATAAACAATCAGGGGCTCGCTTAATATTAAATAACCGTAGAACGTGCGTGGCCATGCAGGGTTTATTGGAAAGTTTTTGATCCCTTGATGAATGGAATGATTTATCGATGGCCATAATAACATTTCAGGGTAATAGTTGTATGAAGACTCAGGATTAGGCTTACAGTAATATGATGCATACATTGTGTAATAATGATGCCAAATTCTTCTGCATTCGTTGTAAGTTTTGTCATCCCACCCTTGGATGGTGATTAAGTAATGATAATGATGAATTTAGCTGGACGATAAACGCAATTTGCGTACTGAACAGATGAAAAATGAGAAATGTTCACAAAATTCAGTATATATTTTTACAGATTTGGAGTGACTTTGTATTATTGGGAAGGTGCCTCAACATATTCATGTTATCTGTGCAAACAGTGCCGAATTTGAAATATATAAATTGAACCTAATTGTAAGAGTAATGCAGTGTAATAAGTAAAATTAATAGGAAAGAAAAGAGCTACGAAGTCTCCTAGCCAGTTAGAATACAGCAGAGAGTGAAGGGAATGTACAGAGAATTCTCGTGTTGTCCTCTCTTCAAAATAAAATCTGAGTTTCGAGAGGGAATTTATATCGTGTGTGTGTGTGTGTGTGTGTGTGTGTGTGTGTGTGTGTGTTTCAAACGTAATGAAGATCCCCCATCCCTTCCAGCTTGGTTGATGGTCAAGTGTAGTCAGACTAAGAGGGTCGATGTAACTACCAACCAAGGCTACTAATTCCTTCTTCATAACTAACGCTTGTCGAATTTCATACAACAGGACATGGTGTTCAAGTTTTGCGTGTTGCTCAGTTCCGTTGAAAACAAAACACAACCGTATTGAAGAATACGGCAGAGAAGATAGCTGAGAGAAGGGTGAGGGATGGCAAGTTGTTTTCAAGGTGACTTTGGTAATCATGGACACGTGAACAGCACGTGGCATGCAGACTGGCAGATTTTTACAGGTGTGTCTCGATGTTCCCGGACGAAATTTTTCATAAAAGACCGTCCAACAGGTAAATGAATATAGCGTGGTTAATTAGCATCGGTGTTCCTATAACCCACTCAGCAGTAAAATTGTTTAGCGTCAGCTGGAAGGAGAGTACTAAAACAGGCTCGTATGACAGCCGCATAAAATCGTCCTGCGTTAGTTGGAATAGAATATGTAGCGTTGTCCCGAGCAGTGTATGAAAATCGCGAGGGTAGGGTTGAGAAAGGCAGACCAAAAAAGACGTGGGACGAGTTCACAGTGCGACCCCAGGGACAAGGTACTGAATAGGGAGGCTGCCAAAGATCGAGCAAGGTGGAGAGTCGTCATCAGGTGGCCAAGGTTGACGCATGCATGTTGGAGCCTTTATTAGCGGTACGATGGAAATGGACAAGGTACTGAAGAGGGAGGCTGCCAAAGATCGAGCAACGTGGAGAGTCGTCATCAGGTGGCCAAGGCTGACGCATGCATGTTGGAGCCTTTATTTACGGTACGATGGAAATGTTACTGGTATCGGTGTTAACATAGAGGCACCTACTCACTCAGCTGTGTAAAATTGGCTTTTGATTAAATAGATTACCGAGTTACACCGACCTTGAGAGTGTTGTCACCTGCGTACATAGCCACCTCACACCGATGACTTATTTTAATATTTTCCTGCCTCCAGACGATTTTACTCAGTCTGGCGACGTTAGAGCGCTTCAGTAGTGAAGGGGCGAAGGCCTATTCTTGACCCGTGCAGTTCGAAAAAAAAATCGCTTGGAGGTAGCAAGCATAAACAATAAATTACGTCATCGGATTGAAGGGACAGGTTCATTTGACTTTTTTGGGGGAGGGAAACGTCAGTAATTTTGAAAAAAAAAAAAAATAGCTTACAAAAGAACGCCGAAAATACATGCGTACTTTTGCGCTCACAACGTTGAAAATACTTGTATAATTTTGCATAAAGAACGTTGAACTCGGATGTGGTAATTACTCAATGCTTGCACCTAGCGGAAAGCAGTGTCAGATTGACTTGTCATCAACTGCTTGGTTTGGTATTCATAATACGGCTTGAGCTGAGCCAAATTCTACGGTGAAAATAAGCCTCTATTGAAATTACGTATTACAGTATCATAATCGTTGTATTTCTTCGTGTAAAATTTAAGTTGTCACTCGGCTTTAATTGTGAAGTAGGCCAATTTGGTAACTGTGAATAAAGCTAAAGTGTATAGTGGCAGCCTTACACGCAGCTTAAACTCTAGAAAGTTTATGGTAAGTGAGGACGTGATGATGCAACTTTATGAATGTGAATGGGGGGGGTGATAACAGACTAGCAAGGTTGGCTTCCTAGTCACCTCACATCCTCCTCGTTCTCTTCATTTTCACTTTGGTTTTCACATCGGATTTTGATATATTTAGACTACCATCCTTGTATCCCCAGAAACTACTACTGCTATTATTCCTTGCAGTTTAACCTGTCTTTCCTCTGTGACACTAATCTCTTCCATCTATTCTTTTGTAGATGTCAGTTTGCTCGTAGGCTTTTTTTCCCTTATGCTCATATTGTTTTCCTATTTGACATATCCCCTATACTATTCTATTCTTTATTAACTTTTTCCCTCGTTACAGATATTTTACTTTTTCCTGTGACACATCCCTAACTTGTTCTTAGCTCTCTCTCTCTCTCTCTCTCTCTCTCTCTCTCTCTCTCTCTTTCTCTCATTATTTGATTCGTGTTTTCTTTCACAATTTTCCCTCCTTCCTTATGATTTTATTTACGTTTGCTTATCTCGTTTTCAAATAAGATTTTGATATTTACAATCGTTGTCTCCACGTACTTTTCAACTTTCTTAATCTTGTAATCACTTATGCTTATAATTTTTTCACGCCAAATTTTGACATTATAGTCTCTTGTCAGATATCCCTCCTTCTTTCTTTTACTCATTTTTGCTTATCGTCTCACGTTTCGATTTTTTCGTGTATTTTTTTTTTTTTTTTTTTTTTTTTTGCCTTTGCCCCACCTTTTTTTGTTCCCGTATTCTTTTTTTTTATATTTTTTTTCTTTCTTTCTCTTTTTTTTTTTTTTTCTTCTGTTTTCTNCTCTCTCTCTCTCTCTCTCTCTCTCTCTCTCTCTCTCTCTCTCTCTCTCTCTCTTGTATGTGTATGTTAATGTCTTTAGATTTGTTTTTTCCCCTTATCTATAGATTTTTTTTTCTATTTTCTAATCCCTTCTTTTCAATACCTTTTCAGCCTTTTTCGCCTTCTTTCCACCTTTCTTTCGGCCATTGGCTTCTTTTCGCTCCGTTGTTTCTCTTCTTTCCCCATCGTTTCTTGTCTCTTCCGTTTCTTCGTCCCATTTTCCCCTTACCTATAGATTTTTTTTCCTATTTTCTGATCTTTTCAATACCTTTACAGCCTTTTTCGCCTTCTTTCCACCTTTCTTCTTTCGGCCTTTCTGTACCCTTTTCGCTCCGTTGCTTCCCTTCTTTCCCCATCGTTTCTTGTCTCTTCCGTTTTTTCGTCCCAGTAAACTCACCTTAATCCCATTTTCCTCCTTTTCTGTAACCTCCATCTCCCCAGCAAATTCATCATTTTCCATTCCCTTCCTCCTACTTCTAGGCGTAGTCATTGGACTTATAATTCAGAATGTGCCGTCACCGTAACCTCTGCAGTGCGTTAGCCCCAGGTCCGACAGATTTCCCCTGCCATCTCGGTTGCATGCGATGTAGACAGATTGGGGGGTCGATTCAGTAACCCAGGAGACTCATTCTTACAGTCTTACCGCATAACCTACGGCTCATCGAATTTCAAGCAACCACGACCAAATCAAGTCGTGGAAGTGACCCAGTTCCATCAGATGAAAACAAGTCGACTGTACTATCCATTCCTTTCCGTTTCATCATGGTTTTCACAAATTATAATCTTCAGTTCACTATATTCCTCATTACTCCCCGTCTTTTCACAGCCATTTAGTATCTATTCCCAGTCATTTACCATCCCTCCCTTTCAGTCTCATAATTCCATTCATTTTACATTCTCTTTAATCATCTTTCTGCCTCATAATTCCATTCACTTTTATTTACTCCTCTGAAAGCCCATCCCTTGTAGGCTACTTCCCTTTACACTTCTTCCTACCGTTTATTTGTCGTTCCATTCATCCAACCCCGCTTTATCTCCTGTAATCCCTTTTACTCTGCTCCACCGTACTCTCCTTTCAATCTCTTATAATCTCATTCACTCTTCTTTACTCTCCTTTCTATCCTACAGTCACATTTGCTTTATCCCCTCTCTGCCAAGTGAGGGTGACTATGCATTTTATAAGTTGCAGTGGCGGCGGAGAGATGGCGCTTAGGACTGTGCACGCTGCTGCCTCTCTTCATATATTAATTATTTCCTTCTCTCATGAATTGCACTTACAGTTTTAACATGATATGGATATATATTTAAAAACATTTTGTTTCATATGCTTAGTTTATATAGAAGTGGAGAAGTATATGTTAAAACAAGTGTAAACGGGAAATCTGTCATTTGTCAACCCTCCATCAGCTGCGGGCCTGCGAGGTAAACAACAGTCTGGCGACGTTGAGGCGAGGGGGTAGCGAGTGGGGATGGTATTTACAAGTTTTGCGACTTGCGAAGTTGACTGGCATCGTTACACTCGGTAGCTGTGTGTTTTTGGTTGCCAGATCAATAGAAAGAAGGTTTAGAGAGAGAGAGACTGTGAATAATTGCTTAAAAGTCTGTGATGGAGTGGCATCAAGTGACAGTTCGCCAGACAACTACATTACCGTACTATGCTGATTATGTACATGGCATGAGGTAGCCAGCACTTGCCTCTGCTGTCAGTATACCATCGTTATTCAGCTGGTGTCTCTAGTCCTAATCCACAGGTGCCACCAAATTGTTTATACGTGAATCATCTTGTTATGTAACGGGTACCGCGGAATCATGTTTTGGTCTTAAGGTGTGCTACTGTAATTAAACTGTGGAACATTTTTGTGTCACTGCCAACTGTGAACCAGTGGCAGGTACTCCGTGTGTGCCTTTTCTTGCCTTGTATGCCCAGGTTTTTTACAATGCTCAGGGTTAAGGCACAGTGGTTTACCACATAGCTACCAGAAGCAGCACAAAAAATTTTGCTCAAATATGCTTTAGCAGTCTACCTCAAGAGTTAATGAGGTGATGGAGGGCATTTTATACCAGATGCACATACATGCATAGCAGCAACTAATAGAAGGTACTAGTGCTGCCATAATCAGAATTCATGCATTGGGAATCAAGCAAGTAAAATTTCTGGTGGTATCCTAATGGTTATGGTTTTGTGAGGATGTTGGAGTGAGCAGATGGCCAAGATGGGTGGCAGTGAAGACAGTCCTCCTGCTCTCTGCCAGCCACAAGTGCGAGAGTCGTTCAGCTTTTATAACACATTTGCTAAACTAGTGCCAGGTATGTTTTTGTCATTTTTTTTTCTTTGATCATTTGTTATTCAGAATTAAAAATTGTGCTGTTGAACTTTTGTTGAGTAATGTAGCAACAAATATATGGTACTCAGTGGAAGTATTTGTATTAAACCACAGTACGGTAATGCATCCTTATTGAAGTAGTTTGCTGAATGACTCAGTAATGCAGTGTTACTTTTTTAGCTGTCTTTTAATGTTTGTGATTGTCAGTGAACCGGACAAAGAACATGGTATGGATTGCAATATGGAATGTAAGGGGTGCGGATGATGAGTTGAGAGGGAGAGAGAGAGAGATTGTCCAGGTGCATGGGGGTTCAAAAGGGTACACACAGTATGTGGATTAACTGAGACTAAGTGGAGAGGTGAGAGTGGGAGTATGGATGGGGTAATGTGCAGAAGTAGGTGAAAATGAGAGGGCAGAAAAGGGTGTGTGTATTATGTGCAAGAGATGGAAGAAGAATATAAGAGAGTATGGGTCAGTTGGGTCAAGGATTGTGTGGGTAAGATTGAAAGTAGGAATACAAATGTGGGAGATTGTGTGTGTGTATGCACAGACGTAAAATCATGCAAACACACTGAACGAAGAGTTCTAGGCAAATGTGGAAGCATGCACAGAAAAGTTTGAGAGGGTGTTTTTGGTGGTGATATGAATGGAAAAGTAGGGAATGTGAAGGTAGATGGAGTAGGTGGTGAGTGGGGTGTGCCTGCAGAAGTGGATGAGAACAGCAGTGTTTTAGTGAACATTTGTTCAGGGAAGGGGATGGTGATAGCCAGTACTCTCTTCAGGCACAAAATGATCCATGGTATATGTGGCAAGTGATGAGTAGGGTGGGTGGTGAACTGAATGAACAGAAGACACTGTCTATCTATCTATCTATTGCCAGACGCCTCAATCCCGAACGGGGTGGCCACAAACAAATCGCTTCCATGTCACTCTGTCCCCTGCCATTTCACTGATTGAGTGTATTTACCTATTTGTAGTATACAGGAATTGAGCTAAGCTCGTGTTGTCCCGTCTCCATATCTACATTAATCTAATCTAGTTTTAAATACATGAATGTTTTTCGCCTGCACCACTTCTTCGTCTAAGTCATTCCAAATACTTATGCTTCTGTTCGAGAAACTGAACTTTTTGAGATCATTAAGACATCTACTTTTCCTCAACTTGAAGCCATGACCTCTTGTTCTTCCATCATCCAACACAAAAAGATCCTCTCTATCCACCCTTTCCAATTCTCTTACATTTCTAAATATCGTGATCAAGTCACCTCTTTCCCTTCTCTCGCGCAATGTTGTTAACTTCAGTTTTTCCAATCTCTCCTCGTAGGTGAGTTCCCTTAAACACGGTATCATCTTCGTTGCCATCCGTTGGACCCTTTCTAGTTTATCAATATGCTTCTTCAAATGAGGTGACCATACCACCGCCGCATACTCTAGTCTTGGTCTTATCATGGTCACTATCAACTCCCTCAACATTTCCTCATCCATATAATTAAAAGCCACTCTCATGTTGGTCAGTAATCCATAAGTTCCCCCAATAATTTTGTTTATATGCTTTTCTGGTGACAAGTCATCCCGAATAATCACTCCCAAGTCTTTCTCATCGTTTCTTTTACTAATCATCTCATTGCCCATTTTATATGTCCAGTGTGGTCTTCTTTCACTTATACCCATTTCTAATACATGACACTTCTGGCCATTAAAGTCCATTTTCCAAGTCTGGCTCCAGCTGTGTATTTTGTCCAAGTCCTCTTGGAGTTCTTTACAACTATCAATACATTTAATATGTTTCATAATTTTAGCATCATCTGCAAACATACTCATGTAACTATTCAAACCCTCTGGCAAATCATTTACATATATCAGAAACATTACTGGGGCCAGGACAGAGCCCTGGGGCACTCCACTAGTCACATTTCTCCATTGTGATACCTTGTCTCTTATTACTGTTCTCATCTGCCTTCCTATCAAATAATCTCCCATCCACTTTAATAGTTTCCCATGCACCCCTCCAAATGTCCTCAACTTCCACAATAGTCTCTTATAGGGTACCCTGTCAAATGCTTTCTTAAGATCCAGATAGACACAGTCTGCCCATCCCTCTCTCTCCTGTACGACATCTGTTACCCTACTGTAGAAACTTAGTAGGTTAGTAATACATGATCTTCCTTCCCTAAAACCAAACTGTCTTGGTGTTATCACTTCATTTTCTTCTAAATACTTTATCCATCTTTTTCTAATAACTTTCTCACTGATTTTACAAACAATACTAGTAAGTGACACAGGTCTATAATTAAGTGGATCCTCCCTATCTCCTCCCTTAAAGATTGGCACAATACTTGCTCTTTTCCAATCTTTATGTAACTGTCCATTTTCAAGCGAGGTTTTGATAATGACATAAACTGGCCACACTAACTGGTCAGCACATTCCTTCAGGATCCATCCAGCCACACCATCTGGTCCCATTGCTTTTCTCACATCCAAATCCTTCATCAGCTGTAGCACTTCATCCATGTCAACTGTAATTTCGGTCATTCTCGTCAGCCTGGGTTCCATTTCAGGCTCCCTAAATTCGTCTTCCAATACATAAACTGACTGTAGCTTGTTGTTCATTATTTCACACAAGTCTTCCTCTCTTTCGTATGTTTCATCTCCATCCCTCAGTCGTATTATACTGTCCTTAACTTTCATTTTGCCATTTACAAACCTATAAAATAGTTTCGGCTCTTTTTTTACAGTTAGATACAATATCTTTTTCGTATTTCCTTTCCTCTTCTCTCCGTATCCTTACATATTCATTTCTAACCTGCTTGTACTCCTCCCAAGCCCTTTCACTATACCTTCTTCTCACTTTATTCCATGCTTTTTTTCTTGCCTCTTGTGCCATCCTACATCTGTTGTTAAACCATTCTTTCCTCCTTTCCATAGCTGCAGAAAATTTTGGGACATACTTAGTAACTCCTGTTTTATATACTTCTATCAAAAACTCATATTTCTCATCAACATTTGTGATCATATTCATTTTACTCCATTCTCCATTTTGGAAAAAGTTCCTCAGGGAAGCAAAGTCTGCCTTCCCATAATTGTGTCTATTTTCTCTGTGTTTTTCATCTCTTTCTCCTTCCCTCACTCCTACCACGTCCATCTCAATTACCAAATGATCATTTTTACCAAAGGGGCAATGGTAGGTTATGTTCTTCACATCATTTGGGTCCTTTGTGAATAGTAGGTCAAGCCTGGATGGTTCATCAACACCCCTAATTCTTGTGTTTTCTTTGATCAACTGGGTTAACATGTTTTCCATCATCAATTCCATTAATTTATTTCCCCATGATTCTTCATTGTTCCCAGCATCCATACTTTCCCAATCAACTTCTCTACAGTTAAAATCTCCCATTAATATTATTCTATTTCTTCGTTCAATTAACATTTCTAGCCTAATAATGGATTCACTTATTAACTGTTCGTAATCTTCCTTTGTCCATGCCCTAGTTTTGGGGGGCATATTAAAAACTATTACATCCGTTTTTTCTCCATAATTGTCCTCTATTTCAACTCCCAAAAGTTCAGCCTTAGTATTTTCAATTTCTATATTCTTTACTCTTAGGTCATTATGGGTTAATATCACTATTCCTCCCCCAAATTTGCCTTCTCTGTCCTTCCTCCAAATCTTATAATTATTCCAGCCAAATAATTTTATATCGACATCTCGGGGCAATTTAGTCTCTACTAGGCAAACAATTTCAGGTTTATTTTCATTTAAGTAGTCTCCAATTTCCCCTTTCTTAGATATAAATCCATCTACGTTACTGTACATGATGCTCAGATTTGCTGCACTGTTGTTATCTTTACTCGTTCTTCTCTTTTTCATATTCATATCCATCCCCTTTGTTTCCCTCACGTCTAGTTCTTCACATACCACTTCCTTGCCTTCATATCCATCACTCTCCCAAAAAAAGTTTTACGTTCTTCCTCTGTCCTCATGTCATTTTTTTCCTTTACTTGGTCCTTCAAAGATTTTAAGACTTCTCTTTCTTCTTCATTCAAGTCTTGTCTTACTATAATATTTTCCATTCCTGCCTCTTTACTTAGTTTCCAGGTCATCTTAAGTATGTCATTAACAACACTTTCTGAAGACATCTTAACTCTCATTGATCTTGCTTCCCCTTTCTTATATGGCCCTATCCTCCTTACTTCCTCAATTTCTTTTTCCCACTTGTTTCCTTCGGGATCGATCTTGTCCAATATTTGCCTCACCTGATTTGAGTCTCTCTCGAGTCTCACAGACCTAACTTTTTCTTCTTCCTCCCTGTTTCCAAATATTATCACACATCTGTTCCTTTCTACTGTTTCTCTCACTATTTTCTCTTTTTTCTTCAATATTTTCACTACATTTTCTTCCATTTTTTTCTTGTTCATTTCCCTTTCTTCCTGAATAATTTCCCTTAAACTGACCACTTCTTTCTGTTCTTCTTCCACATGTGCCCACTTTGCCTTTTGCTCTTCTAACACACTACTTACCTTCTCTGTTTGGTTACTGCTTTCTTCTAGTTTTCTCCGTAATTCAATATTTTCTCGTTTTAAATTCTCGATCTCCTGGTTCGCTGTCACATTGGCCTGTATCAAACTCTGTATAGTATTTTCGGTTTTTTCAGCAGGTCTCTTGATACTAAATCTTCCACTTTCTTTTCTAAATCACTAATTCTCATAATCAATGTTTCAACCAGATCCATTACATTTGTTTCACTGTCAAATCCTGGGAATTCCGGTTCCCCAGTGTTTACATGGTCGGCCATGTTTAAGGTCGGTTTCAGTACTAAACTGAACAGCTATTCCCAAAATTCCTATAAAAACATTCATGTATACTTAATGACAATAGTTCTTTACATTTTTGGTAGACTATAATAACTGGCAATACTCAAAATTATGAACAAGACTGGAGACAGGACAATTCCTGAAAACTACTTATGGTTTGTTGAGGCGGTTTGAGACACGTCTTCTCACTGTGGCTGCCGCTCCGTGTATATGTGTGTGTGTGTGTGTGTGTGTGGATGAGAAGGATGTAAAAGATGCAAGAGCATACAGAGTTTGGGGGAGTGGACTTTCTGACCACCACCTGGTGATGGTGAACGTCTAGGTTCAAATGCAGTGGAGGAATAGAAGGAGAGGAGGAAGTAGTCCATACAAGGAGGGTAGAAAGGTTGCAAGAGGATGGAGAAAAGGAACAATATAAGAGAGAAGTTGAGCGATTGGATAAATATGAGTTGGAGCAGGTGAGGGAAGTGGAAGGTGTGTGCAAGATATTCACAGAAGAAGTCTATGCAGCATGTGAATTGGTGTGTGGTGTGAAGAGAAGATGAAAGGGGATGCAAGGAGCAGCAGGGTGGAATGAAGAGGTGAGACAAGCTGTGGTGCAAAAGAAGAAAACACATAGTGAGTGGATGAGACGCAAGAGGCATGAAGGAAGTTGAGAGACAGCAGAGAGAGTTGGGTCATTTCATGGAAATGTCAGCCATTAGTGTCAATCTCAGAACAGATCAAAAATATTAAAATTATTTATTTGAAAGCTTAAACAGTGAATTTTTTGAATCTAGATAGAAGAAGTTTCTAAACTGTCTACTGAGAGTGAAGGATTAAAAATGTCATACCATGTCACTGAAGAAAAATTCATGCTGAAATTATTGATTTTCTTACCATCATTGACCTGAGTATGTATTTGTTTGGAATGCTGTCATTGGTTTTTATTGAATATCATCTGTTTGAGTGGTAATTGTCACTACAGTAGTTAACACATACTTTGCTGTCAAACTGTGGCATGACCTTGAATTGGAAGTACTGTACTGTACTTCCGAAGTAATGTGTTTGACCCCCCCCCCCTCCTATACACAGCTTACAAATTGGAGAAAACTAACATAACTTTATATTATAAATAGCTATGCATTCTAGTACCTTATTAATGTAGCCTTGTGATATTTTGTAGGAGACTCTGGTAAGCCATACGCTCCATTACACGTTACATGCTTAGCGTGAAGAACATTACTGTACTGGAAAGAGATGTAACATTTCACAATGCACAGCTTTAAACAAGAAATCACTGCAGTTAGCCTACACTGAATTCAGGGAGAGGACCACTGGGAAACTCTTTAAAGTTCAATCAAGAAATTGCCTTAGTAACCCTTAAGCCTTTGGGGAATCCTTAACATATTGCATTAATTTGAGGGATAGGCAGATGATACAGCCATTATTTATTAAAAATGACAATAGCAGCCTCAGGTTTGATGTGCAGCGAGTGCTTGCATAACGGGGGAGTATTGTACCCTGAAGCTCCCATTATATGAGATATCCGTTTTATAGGGCCATATGTTTACATGTTAAAGGGTTTCATGGTACCCAAGCCAGCCCCAAGTTCACCTTTTGGGGCAATTTTCAGGGTTTCTTTCTAGGACATTTACCTGCCTAATAAAGATTTCATTACATAAAAACCCTGGAGAATTTGTCACATTGAATGGAAGAGGTTGTGGGCTGGAGGGAGGTGGAGTGGGATTCCATGGCCAAAAAAAAAAAAAAAAGGCAAAGATCACACAGAGCACATGTGCAGCCAGAGCATGGGGAGAGGGTAGGCTCAACTGGGGCAGGAATCCTCAGCCAACCGTACGATACCTTGCGCAGACACGTGATGGCAATGCATCATAAGCTGATGCAACCCGCACTCTGACTAACACTGGTCGCATTGTGTCTGTTCCCACCACATTATGGCCCTAGTTTGCCCGCATTATGACTGAACCATAATTTGAGGCCTTTGGCCGCATTATGTCCATCGTCTCTGCATAGTGTGGTGTTTTTAAAAAATGGGCAGCTTCCTCCATCCACCTACTCTCTATCATTTTCGCGTTTTGACTAAATTTGGCGATAAAATTTGCCTCCCGTGTTATGTGAATTTCATTCTATAGGATCGTTCGTCATATGTGCGCTCACTGTATACTATATTACAGTGTATTGGGATACCTAACCGAATTTTACTTTGATTCTGTTTAGATTAAAATATATTCAGTCATAAATGAGCTACAGAAAAAACTACAAAAAT
>JAGKTI010024078.1:0-14529 GCA_018397915.1 Birgus latro
GAGAAATGGATAGAATGTGTTCCATCGTAGAAGTAAGGTAGTCAAAGAATTTTTGATAGTCAGTAGAATTAGGAGATAAGTAAACAGCACAGATATATTTAGTCAGAGAATGACAGGAGAGCCGAAGCCAGAGAATAGAGAATTCAGAAGAATCAAGTTAAGGAACACGAGAGCAAGATAGATCGTTGCGTACATATACACAACAGCCACCTTTGGCTTTGAAATGAGAATAGAGAAAGTAGGAGGATACAGAAAAGGGTTTGCTGTCCGTTGGACAAAATCTCATTTCCAGGCAGTATCTTGGACAGTTTTTAGAAGAGACAGCATGAGATCCTCCACAGCGAGGGTATTTAAGAGGTCTTGGTCAACCACTGGTATGACTTGGTCTGCCACAAAAGAAACAGACACCAGGGAGGCTAGCGTGTGCAGAACAGCAAAATCGGCTAATATGACCATATCCCTGACAGTGGAAACATCACTTTGGGGTTAGGATGTATGGCTTCACAGGAAGTGACAGAGAAGGCAGTTTAACAGAGGCAGGCAACGTTAGCCTGTCAGTGTTAAGAACAAGGTCGGTGTGGGGGTTAAGATAACCTCTATTTTCTTGTGCAGGCGTTCAACAGTTACCGTACCAATAGACCACAGTTCCTCCAACAACTGTGCCTTTGGGTATATAAGGAGGTCATGGGAAAGATTGACACCCTTACATCAATTAAGAGTATCTTCGGGAACACAGGTAAAAGCTGCACCAGAAACAGAAGTTAAAAAATTCACGAATCGTTTGTTCTCTTCTGGGGAGGACACCTCAGCAAGGAGGCTTCCATCCCCATGGGAACAGATTTGAGGTTCCCGACTACAGGGCAAAAGAATGGCACTGTGCAATAAAAAAATGTCAGTATCGAGTACTGACCCACCCACAACGGATTTCAGTACCAGATACTTGGCGTATGATACCGGCACTCTCTCTTCTGTGGCCAACCCCAGAGCCACATCAATCCAACGGGAATGCCTTCCAGACCAAGCAGAATGCTAGGGCAGAGGAGGGTACTCCCCAGGGGCCTGGAAAGGCTCCAGAGTGGCAATCACTGAGGGAGAGTCCGAAGAATGGTCAGGACAAGATGCAGCCTCGTCAACAGATTTAATATTATTTTTATCCATAAGGAAACACAAATAAACTTTGTTCCTTCATCCCTCCACCCACCACAAAGCCCAACAAGGGAAGGTTATATGCCAGAGATATTATCACTGGCGACCCAAGAGGTAGTGAGAGAGTATGCACAGGTAACCACTGGGGGACCCAGGAACGGTGACTCCAGGACAATAGGAGCCACCAGCCCCCCCCCCCGCAGTGCCAACTTGACCCTAGTCAACGTATGACCAGCTGATTGACCTCGCCGGGCTGAAGCAGATCTCCCATCTAGTTGGAATAAGAGACCAAAAAGGTGTGTTGGTAGATGCAGGGCACAGCATGCAGCATCGCTCCATCTCCAGACTCCCGTCTTCTAGCATACGGGATGTCATAATCATCATCATCATCATCATCCGAACCTCCTTTCTCACCCTAGGGCAGGGTGTGGTGTGAATGTTGGTGTATTGTGTGTTCTTACATAATTGTATCTTTACGGGCAAATACTTGGGGAGACAAAAACCCCACCCTAAATGGAAAAATGGCAGGGACAAGCAACATGACCAGCAGGCCTCCACTAACAGTGATGTGCGGGATGCTTTGTCCATGAGGCTGACAAATGCCGAACCCTAAAATGGTTGGCACGCCTCCAGAGTAGGTGGCACCGCTAGCCACACTTCAAGCCCCGCCACCATGTCAAGGTGACCCTCCTCAGTGGGGTCTGCTACTGTGAAAAACCACCTGGTTTATCACTCACTATATCAAATTAAGTTAGTTTAACTCTTTACTGTATCAGAATTATGTAATTGTATTTTTAGATTATTTGACACAGCTGTACTTTATGTTGTAGGATGTTTTTGGACGGGTACGTTTCGCGAGTGAGCCACTTGTCTTTTTGTTCGGCATAAAAGAAACGTATTACACCGAAAATTCAGTACAACATAACAACACATACGGTAACACTCTACAATGCACAATTCCATGCCAGAGTACAGTTCATTTTATCACCACACTACAAAAAATACTCTAAACCACATTATAAATTTATATGTTTTGCTATAATGAATTGCATGTACTTCATTATAACAAAACGCACACTACACACCACATTTCACCACACTACACAACAATATAGAACGCATTACACCGCATTTCAAGTCACCAGAAAACACTGCACACTGCAGCACACACACATCTCGTTCTGCACTGGCCACTCTTGGCCACAACAGGCAACACCTAAATAGTATCTTTATATGAGTCAAGCTCGCTACTAGGATAAATTAAGTGATGTTCTAATACAGTAGAGCAAGTATAAGCAACAGTGTTGTCCAAATAATAAAATACATCCAATTAGGGCAAGAATCCGCTGGGTGTTGTCAGTCACCAGGCAGGTAGCAGGGAGATGCAAACTCCTAAGTAGAAGATATCTTTCTAAGTGAGAATTACCACAAGACGAGCACCATCTTTAGTAAAGTGAATATGGAAGGAGTTAAGAAAAGGGATAAAGGTAGAAAACAGGACTGTGGTTTCTACCCAGAACCGGGTGAAATGGAAGCATATTACAAATTAGTAGAGACAGTGAATAAACTGGAGAAAACTTTTCAAAGTGAAATTGATGAAATTAAGAAGGAATTAAGCATGCAGAATGAAGAAAATGAAAAATTAGTAAAAGAATGAAACAAAAAAGACACAATAGATGAGCTGTCAGTTAAGATAGTACACTTGTCAACCATGAGAGTATTACGGAGGAGTTCAGAAATGATACAGAGACAATTAGGCAAGCAAGCAGTCTGATAGACCAATGCAGTGATACTGAAGAGATGATAACCCAGGTGAACGAAGTGATGAGAAGATGCAATGATGAACTGGTGAAAGTAAGGAATGACTTAGAAGCAAAAGTCAAAGGAAAAAACATTAGAAATCTATCTATCTCTATCTGTCTATAGCCCGACGCCCTAATCCCGCAAAGGGTGGCCACAGACAAAACGCCTCCAAGTCGCTTTGTCACCCACCATTTGCCTACCCTCCCCCCAGCTCACTCCCCCCTCGCTCATAAACCTCTCAACTCCATCCCTCTACCTCATCCTCGGTATCCCCATCCCTATCCCTCCCTCCACCCCACCTGCATACACCCTCTTAGTCGGTTATTCATTCTCCATCCTCTCCACATGTCCAAACCACCTCACACACACACACATACACATCCACCCAACAAAGTTCCTTCACTTCATTCGTCAACCTGTCCCTCCATGTCACTCCACATGCTCCTCTCAAGTAACTTATTTCCACTGCTCTCACTCTTGACTTGTTACCCTCTAGCAAGGTCCATGCCTCGCTTCCATACGTCAGGGTAGGGATCACGATACTATCATGCAGTGACTTCTTGACTTCCATACTCACCTCCCTATTTCTCATCACCGCTTTCAATGAACCAACAACCTTCCTTCCCTGCTGTACCCTTTCAAGTATTTCATCCCCCAAACTTCCATCCTTAATCATCACACTGCCCAAGTACTTGAATGCACTCACATTCTCCATATCCTCACCATTCAACCTCACTGTGCATTCTGTGGCTTCATTCATCTCAAACACCATAACTTTACTCTTGTTCACATTGACTTTCAGATTCCTCTTATTACACACTGTCCCAAATTCATTCATCATACCTTGCAACTCCCCTTCATCTTCACTCAACAATACTGTATCATCAGCAAACAACAACACCGGACTCTTCCACATCTCGCCCTCATTCATTAGAGCCACTCCCACATCCACTGCCCTACCTTGCACCTCCTTTACAACCCCATCCATGTATATATTAAACAGACATTCAGACATCACACAACCCTGTTTCAGTCTCACTTTTAGATCAGAGAACTCACTTAGCTCACCATCCACTCGCACAGTAGTTCTAGCTCCTTCGTACATGCTCTTCACAACACTCAACAATTTCCCCTCCACTCCACATATTCTTAATACCTTCCACATACCTTGCCTACCTGTTCTGTCATAAGCTTTCTCCAAGTCCATGAAGGCAGCTTACACTTTCTTTTCCATCTCTAGATACTTCTCCACTAAACATCTTCGAACAAATATCTGATCTACACACACTTTTCCTTTCCTATATCCCCCTTGTTCTTCTCCAACTAACTCCTCTGTTATATGCCTAACCCCGTCAATAAGGATTCTACCATATACTGTATCTTTCCAGTCACACTAAGAAGGCAAATACCCCTATGGTTACCACATACTTCTCTCTTCCCTTTTCGTTTATATAAAGGAACAATTATACCTGATTTACAGTCCTCTGAAACCCTTCCCTTTTCCAAAGCCAATCTACACAACTTCCATATCCATTCCACAACAATCTCACCCCCATACTTCAGGATTTCACCACACACTCCATCAATTCCTGGGGCTTTTCCCATCTTGACCTCCTTCAATGCTTCCACTACTTCCGCCCTACTGATCTCTTCCTCCTTCTTCTCATCTCTTCTTCTCCCAGTCATTCCCCAGCCAACTATACTTACTCTGCTCTCACTCTCTACATTCAACAAATCCTCAAAGTGCTCCTTCCATCTCCTCAATTTCTCTCCACCAGCAATCTATTATTCCCAACTTTCACTCCCCTAGTATTTCCCCTTTCACACTGTCTTACTTTCTTTACGTCCTTCCAAAACAATTTCTTACTCTCCCTCCATTTTATACTAAGATTCTTCCCAAACTCCTCATCCACTTTCTTCTTACTCTCCTTCACCAGTCTCTTCACCTCTTTTCTCCACCTCACATATACCCCTCACTTCTCTCCCTCATCAACTCCCCTACCTCTGCTCGCCAGCCATTCACTATATTCCTTCTTCTTTTGTTCCACAGCTCGATTCACCTTATCATTCCACGATGCTGTCCCTTGCATCTCCTCCTCACTCCACAAACCTCCTCACACGCTGCGCCTATCTCTTCCATGAAAATCTTACATACATCTTCCACCCCTTCCGTCTGCTCTAACTCATACCTTCCCAATCTTTCATCCACTATTCTCTTATACTCTGCCATTTTCTCACTAACTTGTAACTTCTCCACTCTTCTCACAGGAGCTATTTCCTCCTGTATTCCCCTTAGTCTCTTCACCCACTTTCTTTGCAGCCTCACCTTGGCCATCACTAAGTGATGGTCAGAGATTCCACTTCCCCACCCTCTCCACACTCTTGCATCCAACACTTGTCTTCTCATTCGCTCATCCACACACACGTAATCTATCATTGCCTTTCGTTCTACAAATTCACCATCCATCCTCCTTATGACTCTCCATGTATACCTGTGGATCATCTTGTGCCGAAAGTAGGTGTTGGCTATTGCCAACCCCTTACCAGCACAGATGTCCACCAAGGCACTACCATTCTCATCCACCTCAGCTGGCACACCCCACTGACCAAGCACTCCATCCACTCGTACATTCCCAATTTTGCCATTCATATCTCCAATCAAAAACACTCTCTCGCTCCTCTCAAACATTGTCCATACATGCTTCTACACTTGCCCAAAACTCATTTTTCACTCTTGCCACTCGGTCCTTTGTCGGCGCATATCCACATACAATCACCCAAGTTTGTATACAGTACCTACTTTCATCCTCTCGCATACAATCCTTGCACCCACTGTTCCATACTCTTTTATATTCTCCTTCCACTTCTTGCTTATCATCAGACATACTCCCTCGGTTGCCTTGTCATTCTCATTGACTCCCGCACGTACTCCTAAACCATATTCCCATTCTCTCACCCATTCATCTCTCCATTTAGTTACAGTCAATCCACATACATCCACTCTTGCGTCCTCAAGCACCTGAACAATCTCTCTCTCTTTCACTTCATCGTTCACCCCTCTTACACTCCACGTCCCAACCCTCAGGATGTCCTTTGTCCGTTCCGTAGTCGTCAGTGTATGGTCCGTCCTGGTCCGAGGCGCTTTATTCACTTGTTTAGTTAGTTCTTTTTACAGGTTGAGGAACTAACCCACCACCAACCCTTTTAGTCGCCTCATACGACAAGCAGGGACACTGGGGGAGTATTCTTGAAACATTAGAAATGAAAGAAATAATTAAAAACAACCCCAAACTGGTCAAAGATTCAGCAGATATTAACAGATCTAATCACTGGTATAGATGGAGAAGAAATTAAAAATTTTTAAAAAAATCGAGAGACAAAAAGGATATGTCAAATATAATGAACATACTGAAGGAAGTATCAGAGGAAATCTGTGATATAGACATAAAGGAACACAAAAGGCTAGGGAAATATGAGAGAAATTAGTCAAGGCTCCCAAAAGTAACCTTCCAGAGTGTGAACAATGTATAGGAAATACTAAAATATGCAAACTCATGAAAAAAAAAGGAATTTAAAAAAGTATGGATAGGAAACACTTAACTCAAGAGGAATTGGGAATTCTAAAAGAGAAGAGGGAGGAAGCGAAAACAAGGAACGAGGAGAGATCAGAGTAAGAGAAGAATACATTTTTTTACAATGCAAATGGAGTGCAGGTATGAAAGTGGTTCATAACCAACGGGATATAAAAATACGGAAGGTAGTAGAAGTTTTGGCAAGTATGTAAATAAAATTATTAAATGATGTACTCAGATGTTGATGGAAAGGAGTCTAAATTATTAGAGATGAAAGACTATACCAAAGTATGGGAACCACATGTTCTTGCCCTAACTGAAACAAAACTATCCCCAAATGTACCAAGTGATACCCTAGAAAAGAGACAGAAATTTAAGAAAAAGAGGAATTATAATCTTAACAAAGAAAAATCTACAAGTCAAAGAAATAGAGCTAGATATACCCTCACAAGTACAACTGATTGCAGTAGAGAGCAAAACATCTGAAGGGAAAGTAATTGTTTCATATTTATATATGCCACCCAAAACAAATACTTCGGAAAGAGGCGAATCTGTAGACCTGGTAGAAAGCACAATTCATTTTAAGAGCATTACTACATAGAATGGAAGAGGAATCTTCAGTTTCAATACAAATATAAACTGGAATGCTCTAGATGTAAGAAGCCATGAAAGCTGTTGGGATCAAAAGTTCCTGGATCTTGTGCAGGAGTTTTTCCTGACAGAGCATATCAAGGAAAACAACAGAAAAAGAGGACTTGATGATCCATCAGTACTAGCTCTTATACTTATTAGGCAAAAAAATATTGACAATATAATGTATCACCCTCAATTTGGCAAAACTGACCATGCAGTATTAGACTGCAACTTCAGGATTGCATATGAAATAGTTAACAGTAATAAGTCACAAAAGGAGCCTAAATTACAAAAAGGGCAACTACCATAACCTAAAGAAGTACTTCATAGAAACAAATTGGGAAGAGGAGCTTAGAGGACAAGATTTAAATGTTATATATAGAAAACCCTATGATTTTTATGCCTGAAACGTGGTGGAGCGACTATTGTTGACTGGTTAGTAAGATTGTTGAATGTGTGCTTTGTGCAAGGTATGGTGCCAATTGACTGGGCAAGTGCTTGTGTGGTCCCATTGTATAAAGGTAAGGGTGATAAGTATGAATGTACTAGCTTTAGAGGTATACTGTAAGTCTGTTGAGTGTGGTGGGTAAGGTGTATGGTAGAGTGTTAATTAAGAGAGTTAGGGAGGGTACAGAGGGAGTGATTGGTGATGAGCAGTGTGGCTTTAGGAGAGGGAGGGGATGTGTGGATCAGGTGTTTGCTGTGAGACAGGTGTGTGAAAAATATTTAGCGAAAGGTAAGGATGTGTTTTGGGCATTCATGGATTTAGAGAAAGCATATGATAGAATTGATAGGGAGGCTTTGTGGAATGTTTTAAGATTGAATGGGCTTGATGGCAAGTTACTAAAAGGAGTGAAAAGTTTTTATGTAAATAGTAGAGTGTGTGTAAGAGTGGGAAATACTGTGAGTGATTGGTTTCCCGTGAGAGTGGTGCTGCGGCAGGGATGTGTGATGTCGCCTTGGTTGTTTAATATTTATATGGATGGTGTTGTAAGGGAGGTGAATGCAAGAGTGTTAGGTGGAGGACTGAGTCTGGTGAATGATGGTAGAGAGTGGAATCTGAAGCAGCTGCTGTTTGCGGATGATACTGCACTGGTGGCTGATTCAAAGGAGAGACTGAGACAGTTGGTAGAGGAGTTTGGAAGGGTGTGTGAAAGGAGGAAACCGAAAATAAATGAGAATAAGAATAAAGTGATGAAGTGTACGAGGTTAATAGATGGTAGGAGGATGAATATAGTTTTGAATGGTGAGTTGCTTGAGGAGGTTGAGTGTTTTAAGTATTTAGGGTCACATGTTGCTGCGGATGGAAGAATAGATACAGAAGTGAAGTTTAGAATGAATGAAGATGGAAAGGTGCTGGGAGGAATGAAAAAAGTGTTTGGATGTCGTTCACTCAGAATGGATGTAAAGAGAAGGCTGTATGAGGGTGTTGTTGTACCGACTGCATTATATGGGGCTGAAACATGGAATATGGGTGTAGCAGAAAGGAAAAGTTTGAATGTAATGGAGATGAGGTGTCTGAGGAGTATGTGTGGAGTGACGCGTATGGATCGAGTGAGAAATGATGAAGTGCGAAGGAGAACTGGAATTGTTCGGGAGATGGCTGATCGAGTTGAACAGAGGGTGTTGCGATGGTTTGGGCATATGGAGAGAATGGATAATGAGCGATTGGTGAAAAAGATAACTAGATCTGATGTGAGAGGTGTAAGGCTGAGAGGAAGACCACGAATAGGATGGATGGACAGTGTGAAGAGAGCGTTGGATGCGAGAGGGTTGTCTGTTGAGCAAGGAAGAGTGGCTGTGGGTGATAGAAATGAATGGAGAGAAATTGTGAATGAATAAATGATGACACAGCCCTGAGGAGATATTCTCCTGCATTTTGTCTGATCAGCTGATCAGGTCAGTTGCAGGTAAGGGGCTGGATACATTATGATGTGGCAGGGGTAAACCAGCTTTGCTGTTGGGCCCTGCTGCGGATGTCACTGACTGCACTGCGTAGTCGACCCTCGTGCGGTGTGGTGCGGAGAGGATCTGTCCCTTCTCCCCTTTAGGGTTAAGATGTGAATGAATGTGTATGAGTGGACGAGTAAATTGGTAGTGTGTTGACCCGTCTCGGCTACCTCCCTGTTCTTGGAGGAAGCAGCCTAGGTATATAGATAGATAGATAGGAGTCCAAAATTACATCCCTCAGCACAAAGAAACAAAAATGAAAACAAAAGTAATAGTCTAACACAGAATGTAAAAAATAAAAATAAAAAAGAGATTTGCTGTGGAATAGATACAGAAGACACAATAGTGAGAGGGCATATAGCAACTACAAACAGGCAAGAAATGATTATACAATTATAAGGAGAGAAGCTCATAGAAAGTTTGAGGAAGACATTATAAATAAATGTAGTGATCAACCTAAGCTATTTTACAGTTCCAAAGCAAAATCAAACGTCAAGATAAAATACAGTCCAGTACGGACGAGGGGATCATCAATACACATGAGAAAGATATTTGTGAAGCACTGAATAAAAATTTCCAATCAGTTTTTACAGAAGATAATAACTGTGAAAGTTGATATGGAACATGCATACCCACACTTATTACAAGATAAACTAATGTAAGAAAAAGAAGTACAGGAAGAGGTAAGTAAATTACGCAAGGGAAAAGCATATGGTGCAGACGAAATTTGAGATTGGGTGCTACATGAATGTGCAGATGAGTTAAGCAGACAATTATATTTAATGATCAAGGAATCCTTAGGTCACGGTACACTACCTGATATTTGGAAGAAAACAAACATTGTTTCCCTATTCAAGAAATGGAATAGACAGAATCCACTCAACTACCAACCAGTATCACTGACCAGTGTTGTAAGTAAGATACTGGAAAAGCTGTTTAGAAAAGCTTGGGTAAACCATCTAGAAGAACACAGTATGATAATGGAATGGCAGTTCGGTTTTAGAAAAGGGAAAATCATGTGCTACTAATCTATTAAGCTGCTATGATAGAGTTACAGAAACATTACAGAAAAGAGAAGGATGGATGGACAGTATCCATTTAGATTTCAGGCAAGCATTTTGGAAACAGTACCATCAAGGAGGTATCCAGGGCAACCTGTACTGTTGGATGCAGGATTTTCTCAGAAAAAGGGAAATGAGAACAGTACTGAGCGGAAGTTACTCATCGTGGAGGGAAGTGACTAGCGAAGTTCCACAGGGCTCAGTGCTGGCACCAATTATGTTTTTAATGTGTATAAATGACACAGACAGTAACACTGGAAATGGAAGCCATCTAAATATGTTTGCTGATGATCCAGAAATACAAAGGAAAATTACTAACACTCTTGCACAGAGCTACAAGAAGAATTAAAATAAACTTCATGAATGGAACAATATATGGCAATTGGAATTTAATATGGACAAGTGTCATGTAATCAATTTTAGTAAAAGTGAAAAATATACCAGATTGGGATTTTAAGTTAGGAAGTTCAACCCTACATATATCAGATAGGGAGAAGGACGAAGGAGTGATTACCAATAACAGACTATCTCTGGCTGACCATGGAGGTATAATAGAGAGGAGGTGGCATGAGGTCATGTGACGACTTGAAGCCAGCGCGTGGCAGCCCCCCGCCCCCTTTTGATTCAAAACAAATGTTAGCTAAGGGTGGAATTCTTCATTATTTTTTGTGTAACCATTGAACATGCCTGCTTATTCTGCTTTTGGGTGTGCGCAGAGGGATCGACAGGACTCTGTAACATTCCGTCGGTAAAACTACTAGGTTAAATAAGGAAAAGGTTTCTTAGAAATGGGATTAAAAGCGTGTCACGGGTTCTTTTCCACGCATTCTCTTTGATCATTTATGGTCTAGTGATTGTGTACTGATGTTTTTTTAAGACTTTGGCATCCTCCAGTAATCTACATTCAGTTTAGACACCGGTGCTGATGCTAAATATTCCAATTTTTTGGGGGGAAGTAAAGAATACCGACAAAGTGCTTCCGTGTTGTGGCAGGTCGGCCAATAAGTAGGCTAGGCCTAGGATATACTGCTGTCTCAAACACCTAACCTAACCCACATAGCCTATCCCAAATTAGCCTTTGTAACCTAAGCAACCTAGCCTAACCTATCATAATCACCTAATCCAGATTAACGTACTTTAACCTAACCCATCTAGCCCAGCCTTGCCTAGCTTATCTTAACCAGGTACTAAATTAACCAATCTAACTTTTCTTACCCCAAGCCAGCTTAACCTAGCTCATCCTAACCTAACCTTACCTAACACAGTTCACCTTGTCACGAATTTTCTACAGTGTAAAATCACGTTAAGTTAAATCGTGACATCCAGTGATTTTGTGAAGGAGCAAATTATTATATGTACGATAATTTTAAGTTGTCAGGTTTCGCTCTGGGCCGTTATGAGCCTGCGCGCACAGCTCCCACCCTCGCCGCGTCGAGTATTCAAATGAGAGCTCAGCCTGTTCTTAGTCATGGAACGAATTGGGTCGTACGCCTCTAGAGGCTCGAGTGAATTCTTTATTTCAGATCTCGGCTTGAATCGGCGTGTCTTCCCAAGCTCCCACCCTCTTGGTGATCGACTACAGTAGTCTCATCTATACCGATCAGTATTTTCTGGTTTTTCTAGGCTTAAGTTTTTTTGAAATATTTAGCCGTTATCTGAGTGTCTGAGTGAGTGAGTGTATTCCTTCATTTGATTTGAATTTCATGTAACGTAAATTCATTTGTTTGTAATTAATAAATTTACAGTTCGTTTTCTTCAGCTTTGTTAAAGTATAACAGTCGTGTTTAATTTTCCCACTCATTTAATACAGTTTTGCTACTCTACGTTGGCACAACTTTTGAATTAAATCACAGCTGGTACTTAGGCCAGCTTTGGCGTCACTCCTTAAATCTGTTGTGCTAGCTAGGAGTTTGGCTCAGCCAAGAGCATGTTATCTTTATTATTATCTTTTTTTTTTTATTGTTGGGGGGGAGAAGAAACTTTCTTGTAGGCCGACGGTACAATATTGCAGCCCAATAGAGCGTCTAGTCTCTGCTGCGTACCGTTCAGAAAGTCTATAATTCTCGACTCCAGAGAATTGGCGAAGTGACATAGCACACTTAGCTATACATTGTATACGAATTATACAATATTTCATTACCTCTTGGAAATACTTAAATTTCCCCAGACATCTGGCAACACGGCAGAGAAAACTCTCATTTTCCCCTGACATCTGGCGACCTCGCCAGGATAAACTCCTAGCCAAAAATTTATTACTGAATCACTCACTCAGACTTAGTCTCAGTTGTCACTCAGTCTCAAAAACCAAGAACGATGGAGCACAGTACATTCGTGCAAGAAGCAAAAGATATGGGGCTCACTAACCCCCAGGAAATTCGAGATTATGTCCTATCGCGCTTCAATCACGATCAAGAACGTGAAAATGCCGCCCGTGAAGAGCGGAAAATTGAACGCGAGGAATGGCAGAGAGAGAGGGAGGAACACCAGAAAGAAATTGAACGCAAGGAACGGCAGAAAGAGAAGGAGCGGGAGGAGCACGAGCGCCAGCGGGAGTACGAAGAACGACAGAAAGAACGCCAGCGGGAGTACGAAGAACGACAGAAAGAACGCCAGCGGGAGGAGCGCGAGTGGCAACGTGAACACGAGCGCCAACTACGTGAACAGGAGCGTGTTGAACGCGAGGCACGTGAAGAACGTGAACGTGAGGAGAGAGAGAGAGAACGTGAACACGAGTTGGAATCCCTTAAGCTAAAGCGAGACTCCTTGGCTTCAGGCACACCGGGTGCAGCCAATCCAAACTCCCCTACTGCTCTCCCAGCACCTTTTCTAGCAACTCCATGTCTCAAGCTTCCCTCTTACAAGGAAGGCGAGCGAATCGAGCCATTTATAGCTCGTTTCGAAGACATGGCAAACCTGTACAAACTGGATGAGGCAGCTAAGCGGCTTCAGTTCCTTAGCCTGTCTGAGGGCCCCGCCCTCGACATTCTCCACAGAATTCGCGGAGATAATCTCACGTATGAGATGATGAATTCCGCACTCATCAAAGCGTACGGTCTTACTGTTGATCATGCTAGAAGTCAGTTCATGAGGGCGCGTCTCCAGGAAAAGGAGACAGCCGCTCAGTTCCTCAACCGTCTCACGGCATATTTGGGCGAGTAGATGGAGAAGGACGAGACTCCCAGCACATGAGAGGGAATGATTGACCTCGTGCTGTGCACACAGCTGGAAAAGTCGTGGCCTGCTGAGCTTGTGGCCCAGCTCAAGATGTCCAAAGTGAAGGACGCATCCGGAATGGTACAAACCGCTGATGCTTTCTTTAGTGCGTACGGGTACGAAACTCGTAAGCAGCAGTCCTGGAACAGGACAGACACTGCCAAGTCTGGTAAGCAGTCCCAGACTGAACCCCAGCATCAAGGCCATTCTCAAAGTAATGGTCATGGTCCAGGCAAACTGCAGAAGGACCAGTGGCAGAATACACAGAAACCTGACTGGAAGAGGTACAACAAGTACCCTAACCAGCAGCAGTACCCTAAACAGCAGCAGTATCAGCCACGCAATCAGCCAGTGGGACAAACCTTTTCGACACCAGCCACAGCGTATCGGAGGCAGGAGGCAACCGCAGCCCTCATTCCTCAACAAGCGCACGATGATGCCGTCCCCACCAGCACAGCTCCTCCCTCACAGTTCACTAGTCCTCTTGAGACGGTGAACTCTCCTCCACAGACCGTCAGTGCTCCTGCTCCTAAGATGGTGAGTACAGCTCCTCATTCATCTAGTTCGGGTACGATCCCTAAGGCAAATACTCCTGTCACATTTGAAGAGTTATATGCTAGGCAGCCTTATCAATGGCTGGCCGCTTCCACCACAGGCCCTCCCACAGGTAACAGTGCCTTCCTTGTTCAGCCATGGTTTGTGGGAGGTGTTTCTGTTAATGTACTGAGAGACAATGGTTCCTCAGGTTGTACTGTCAGGCAGAGTCTTCTTCGTCCTGAAGAGTATACAGGCAGACAGATCCAAGCTCAGCTTATTGACGGATCAGTGAGATTGTTTCCTGAGGCATGTATCCAGGTAGTGTCTCCCTTTTATACAGGTTCAACAGTTGCAGTTGTCATGCAAGAACCTTTGTTTGACCTTATTATAGGCAATATACCAGGTGCCAAGCATAGTTGCACCACAGATGTCACTACTCAGACTTCGGCTCCAAATTGTGTTGCCCCAGTGGCTATTGCATTGCTGCAAGATCTGATTTGCAGTCAAGATGTTGTCCAAGAGCAACAGACTGACCCGACCCTTGCTGTTGTGCGGAAGAAACAAAAGGGTAGAGTGACCAAGTATTCACGGGGTGGACGAGCCAGGTTCCTTCG
>JAGKTI010024079.1:0-14529 GCA_018397915.1 Birgus latro
CAGCATGCTCTCCAATACTAGTTCCTCTAACTGTCAACACCAAACTACATGCACGCTACACACTACACTTTCTTTTCATAATTCAACAATAATGGCGACGTATAACAAAGCCTCGGAGTCCCCGGGGGTGGGGGGAGAACACAAATGCCCCCACCATACGCCCCTCTCCCGGTGACGACTGTAGGAGATGCCTGGAACCACTGTCTGACTTTCTCCTTCTTCATTTCTGCAACATTCGTGGCCTTTCCTCTAGCTTTCGATCTGTCGAGCACCACCTCTCCTCCTCTAAACCTTACCTTCTCTTCCTCACCGAGACTCAGCTGTCTGAGGCAACTGACAGCAAACCCTTTTCTGTACCCTCCTACTTTCTCTATACTCATTTCAAAGCCAAAGGTGGCTGTTTTGTATATATACGCAACGACCTATCTTGCTCTCGTGTTCCTGAACTTGATTCTTCTGAATTCTCTACTCTCTGGCTTCGGCTCTCCTCTCATTCTCTGACTAAATATATCTGTGTTGTGCACTTATCCCCTGAATAAATATAAAAAATTCTATGACTATCTTGCATCTGAGATGGAAGACATGCTATTAGTTTCTCGTTTCTCTGAAATCACCATTCTAAGTGATTTTAGTGTTCATAACTTTCGGCTCTCCTCTCGTTTCACTGATCCACCTGGTAAACAAACGAACAACATTTGTATCCTTAATGACCTAGAGCAGCTTGTGCAGCACACTACTCGTATCCGACTGCCTTGTCCTTTTCCTTACAACTAATCTTTCTGCTTACACTGTTATTTTTTTTCTCTCTGCTGGGCTCCTCTGATCACAGCCTTATCACTTTAACCTCTCCTATTGCACCATTAAGGCCTTTGGACCCTTGCAAGAGGCGGTGGCTGTGGCATTGTGGAGCTGTTGATTGGGAGACTCTCAGGCAGTACTTCTTTGATTTTCCCTGGAATGATTATTGGTTCCATGGTCGAGAGCCATCCGAGTGTGCCTGGCACATTACAGAGGTAATTCTCTCGGGCATGGAAGCATACATTACTTTCCTTTATCCTGTGACTAATGCAAGAAGACCTTGGTTTAATGATACTTGTTTCAATGTTGTCCACTAAAAAAAAAAACTACGAAAGTTTCCAAAGCCAACCCACCCCTGAATCCCATCTCATGTTTTTGCCAAGAATCGTGCTAAGTATGTCCTTCACTTTGCTAAAAAAAAAATAATAATAATAATAATTTTTACTAAAAGCTCTTAACTCTCTGACTCCAATTCTTCCCATTCCTTCTGGTATCTTGCCAAAAACCATTCTAGCAGCTTAACTGCGTCATCCTTCCCTCCTTTTTTCCGCTCTAATGGCGCTGTAGAGCAGAACTCTTTGTTTAGACTTTCTCCTCCAATTCCTAATTAGATAATTCTGGTGCTCTTCCTCCATCACTTCCCCCTCATACTTTATTAAAAGCTCTTCAGATGATGTGTTTATGGCCATTGCTGGCCTTAGTACCAACAAGGCATATGGGCCTCATGGGGCACATCCTATTGCCCTCAAGAACTGTGCTTCTGTACTGCCACCCTTTGTCTGTCAATTTATATGATTCCTTCTTGTTGGAAGTTTTCTCTCATTCAGCCTTTCCCAAATAAAGGTGACCATTGCCATGACTCTAACTATTGTGCAGTTCCTGTAACATACTGTATTTGTAATTTTTTAAAATTTATTCATAATAAAAAAAATATTAAAACACCTGTCCTATCGCAATCATTAACCAATCTTCAGTATAGGTTCTGCCAGGGACGCTTCACTAGCTACCTTCTCATCTTTCCTTCAGACTACTCGCAATCCTCCTTTTGGGTCTTTGGAGAAAGCTTTCCCATTGCACTTGACATCTCAAAGGCTTTCGATCGGGTATGGCATAAATCTTTAATTTCCAAACTGCCCTGTGTGCCCTCATCTCTAGCTTGCTTTCTGATCATTCTATAGCTGCTGTTGTAGATGGACACTCTTCTCCTAGAGTTAGCAATAGGAGTGTTCCTTGGGGCTCTGTCCCATCACCTATTTTTGCTATTTACATCAATGACCTTTTAAATTGTGCATCTAACCCTATCCACTCATAAAATGATGACTCCACCCTTCACTTCTCCATCCGCCTTTCACAGCGTCCATCTCAGCAGTTACTCCAACAGACAAGGAACGAGGATATGGCACACCTAATGACTGACCCTGGCTGCTATCTCTGATTGGGGTAAAAGTAATCTTGTTGTTTTTATTGCTTCAAAAACACAGTTCTTACATCTTTCAACCGGGCAAAATCTTTTGCAGGACAATCCTTTAATTTTTAGCAACATCCAACTCAATCTTTCATCATCGCTGAACATACTCGAGGTTTCATTCTCTCGGGATTTATGTTGGAATTATCATATTACCTCAGTTACGAAATCTGCTTCCAAGAGATTAGACGTGCTGAGCCTATTGTGCCTTCTTTACCCCTGCATAGTTGCTGACGTTAGTAAGTGGGTCTTATTCACCCCTGTGTAGAGTACCACTCTGATATATGGGGATGCTTCCCACATACACCTCTCCTCAGCAAGGTGGAGTCACAACCTTTTCATCTTATTAACTCCCCTGCTGTTACTGGCTCCTTTCATCCTCTGTCTCTTTGCTAAACTGTTGCATTTTTACCTCGTTTCTATCGCTACCTCAGTGGTCATTTTTCTTACAAACTATCTTCTTGCATCCCTTCGTCACTATGGCGAGCACATAACACACGTCTAGCAGCAAATGTCATCCACTTTCTGTTCAACTTTCTCGAGCAAGAGTTAACCGTTACTCCCAGTCTTTCATGTATGCAATACGTCATCTCTGAAATTGTCTTCCTCAGTTTGTATTTCCTGCTGCTGACGACCTTCAGTCTTTGAAATGCAGTGTGTCCAGGCATCTCGAAATGAACAAATCTCGAATTTGGCTCTCTGGTATTTTGCTTTTTTTTTTTTTTAAGGAACAATGTTGCTGGCTCCTGGCATTTGATTCCCTCTTGCTTACATTGAAAAAAAAAAAAAACATAAGAAAGATACGCCATGTTTTCTTTATTTCTGCCAGTCTCACAATTGTTAATTTTAGATAGGTCCTCCCTTTCTGAATAGGTATTGGTGATAAAGTGCAAGCCATTCAGTATGCCACGCAAAATTAACTGAATAGTCAGAAGGAAGCAGGTATAAGACATCATACTAAAGACGTTTATAACCTGAACATCACCTTGCCATGTCTGTGACGCGATTAGAATACCAATGTAATTGATATTCGTTTACAGTAAAATTTATAATAAACACTCAGTTTTTTTTTCCAAATCATTATAGTTCTTTATTCTAATAACCTTCATGAGGCAAGGCTTATGGGCAAGCCTAACCCCTTCAGCCAGGGAACACTGATGTGTTTATAGCCAGACGCCTTAATCTCAGATAGGACAGCAACAAACTAATCATGTCCATGTCTTCATGTCCTTCACCATCAAGCTGCCCTCACTCCAACCCATAGCATCTTTAGTCATACAACTTTTCAACCACCATCCATCCTGTTCATTCTCTGTTTCTCGCTCCTTTCATCTACCACCTCACTCATACACACAGTCCTAGTCAGACTCGCATATCATCTCGGGGTACTTCTTACACATTCCAGCACATCCTAATCAAACACTACAATATTCCTTAACTTCTTCATTTTTTCTTCTGTCTCTCCACATGCTCTTTTTATGATCGTGATATGTATACCATATTTCGTCCATACAGTTTCTACTCAGATCCGGGGAGACCTCCTGTAGTGTAAGGCTAAATAATTTTATATTCAGCCTTACTGATGGAAAATCTCTCCAGGTAGCAAGACTAAAATTAAGCATACTTCACTGGAGTGAAGTCGCTGATGAAAATGCTCAGTACAGTACTATGCAGTAGAGAAAGACACAGTTAAAAAAATAGACTTCCATGAACTGCCAACAGTAGCTAATCTATCTGTATGCGATAGCCCACTGAGTTTCCATAACATTAAAGTTATTACCTTCTCAAGCATCGTAGCAGTTTGTTCTTGATTCAGTCTTCTAAAGCAGTTATATAATGATTCTGCCCTCTAAATAATGGCAAATAATTTTTATTAAAATTTAGTTGCCATAGTACTTCTTTCACATGTCTGGGATTTCGATTTATTAAAGCGTAATTCCAGCATCTCTAACCCGATTGGGAATTACTGGCAAGCTTAGCAAGATCTGATTAGGTTTCCCTGGTTTTGATGCAATAAGAAAAAGAAAACTGACCTGAACGGTACATGAAATGTTTTCTTGCAGACAAGGAAGTATTGCAGATCTCCCTGCCCCTTTAAATGTATAACATTAGCAAGGTTGCTTTGAGAAAACAGAAAAACATAGGGAACCTTGAAGTTTGCAAATTGTCTTGTAACGTGGCAGCAATTTCAGGCACTACACTTTGTTGCATCAGAGAATTTTAAGCTGTTTAACACTGGGTGTTTGCCTAAGGCCCATGGATGCTGCAGTGATTTGAAAGAAGTAACAGAAAAGTGGTACCTCATCACAGTGAATGATTAATCTTTGAATGAATCCTGATTTTTTGTAAATTGCTGAAGTTGTCAGTTATCCTTGTACCTGGGGATATATGAGTCGTTAGTAATCAGATATTTCATTATTAACAGATTATGGCCCTTTTAACTCCAAGAGTGGTAAATGCTATCAGGGGTGAACTTAACTAAATACTCGGTATGACACTTTATTTTAGCTATACAGTACAATATGTATTACAAATAAATCTGAATCATAGAGTAAAAATATTTGATAGAGGACAGCATAGAAAACAAGGGAAAATAAATCAGTATGTAAAGGGATCATTTCTATCTTATAACCCCAGAGGTCAATGATGGGAACTGTATATTCTCCCATCTAACGTCAACCCATGTTATCAAACATAGGTAAAACTGCAGCAGGAATTATAGCAACAACAACAAAAAAAACTAAGATTAATTTGGGTGAGAGTGAATAATCTGTTATTTTATTACAGCAAAAGCAAAATAATTTTAGTCGGATCTGGCAATCCCCTCGTATACAAACGGTTATTTCAGCACTACTGTGTTATCCTCAAAGTCCCCCAGACATAAAAGTCATATAGTTAATTAAGATACATTATCTCTGAGTTTACATACGTGTAAGTAAGCTTTCATTTTTTACGGTCGTATATGGAACACATGTTAGCGTGATCAGCGAAGATACAGAGAGGTCAGACAAGTACTGTCAACATTACCTGCAGTACTTCACAAGCCGGATCCAGCGCTTGGAAAAGGGGAGTGGCATGATTCCTAGAATTTCCACTAAATGCATTTTAGCAGTTAAAAAAAATGAAAATGTACTTTTTTACTTGTTTTAATCATAGGATATCGATAATATGAACAAATGCAAGTGTACTGAGATATGTAAACCTTATATTTTGGTATATCATTCTGCACTTTTCTTCTAAGTAATTAGTTGCCCAAGTTCGTGCATGCTTCAGAAATTATATATCGTCATAACACTGAAACTTGTTCATAACTTTGCGTTCTCAATGCTAATACGGTAATATGAACTTTAAGCATTTGGGGATCTTAATTCAACGTCCATTTAAAGTAAAAGCTTTTTGTGGATTCATTATATCTCATACGCCAATGACTGTCCCATATAATTTACAAATTATACAAGAAAATTTAGGAAGACCCATCTGGACATACCATTTGTGGAAAGTAGTGAGGAACTATTTTGGAGTGCTGGTAAAGCTGGATGAAACGGGAATCACAAAACGAGTGGATCTGCGTGTTGCCAGAATATAATGTTACCACCGCCAAGGAGGTTACGTTTTCACCCCTGTCCGTTTGTTTGTTGTTTGGTTTTTAAGCAAAATTACATAAAAACTACTGAAAGGATTTCCACAAGACTTGGAAGAAGAATGGGCCTTGGCCCAGAATAGACTCCATTAAATTATGGTGCGGATCCGGATAGAGGTGCGAATCCAGGATTTTTTTTTTTTTTTTTACTTTCTTTAACAATGAGAGATATGGCGTTTTTCGACATTTTCTTAAAATTTCCAGTGAATACTGCGTGGATCTTGATGAAAAAAAATCAGGCATATTTAGGATGTTCGAATCTACGAATGTGTACAGTTTGGCGCGGATCCTTATAAAATTCCGGATCTAGCGGATTTAAATATGCTTTTATATGAGGGTAGTCTTTTTCCAGCTGCATGTTGGGCGTTGGCGGAGGTATGCTCTCTACTGAGTGTCATTCTAGTTGACACTGTTCTGTTCCTATGTACAGAGATGGGTAGGCAGCATAAGTAATTGCTTCTAAAAGTTTTTCTCCTCTAACTGTTTGTGCTTCAGAGTCTATTACAGGCGATAAACGACACCTTCCAATATCCCAGGGATTCTTGCGAAGCCTACGCTGGGAAGGTTTGCTTTCCACGGATCCGTCCTGCTGCCATAGCCTGATCCAGCGGTACACGGTGGAGAGACTGGCGCCGGTCTGCTGGGAGATGGACCCGGCTGAGGCGCCTCCCAGCCACAGCCACACCATCCTGGCTCGCTCAGCAACCACCACTGGGCTGTTTAACAATCTGCGGTCCATTGTGTTTCTCGCGCCTCTGTTGAGCAAAATTATGTTGGAGGTGTTGCCGAAGAGTTAACTCGAAGTTCAAAACATAGACAATACGAGTAAATAAGAAGACATTGGTTTCTATCTTAAGTCACAAAAGATTAATTTCCCAGCATCTTCCAGCCAAAGTCTCCTCAGCATCCAAAAAAGACCTGCCAAATAGTTTGCATTCCTGTTGTGTTTCTCATTACTCTGCTGAGTAAAACCGTATTGTTTATGGGTGTGATGAGATTAGGTGTATCAAACATGCGTTACGGTTTTATAAATCAGTGTTATCTTGACGTTATCTTATAGTAATTGCCCTTTTCATACCCACCCACGAAAGTACATTTTTTTCCCCTTCAGCTAATCGGCTTTATTCAGCTTGGAAGAGACGTCTTGCAGTGAAGGGTGTAATGATGACTATGTATCACTTCTCTAGTTCGATACTTTCAGTGTAAGTTGAATGGTAATATTTTTTTAGATAAAAGGACAAAGCAAGAAGAATCTAAGGGGAAAATGCGTCCATTCTTTAAAGCAAAACCTACCTTGTGATATATAGTTTGAACAAGAGTCGTGAGACACTGTATATAAGAACTGTAGGTAATTGCTTTATATTCGCCAAAAAAGTACGGAACTCTAACTTTATAAGCACAACGTCATTTGGTAAAGTGAATGATTCTCGATTCCATTTTGTTATAATATTTTGTTTCAGCTGTAATTGTTCAGTGCTACACGATTGTTCCATTAGCAATCAGGCCCTGCACTCGCTTCAAGATGACAAGCTCTGATCCACTCATTCTAACATCCATCATGTTCAAATTATGGAGAAATATTTCGTGAGAGTCTACTTAGGGAAAGTATGAACCATTGCCTCACCCGCACCAGTCAACCAGTGCTGCCCGTCTTCAGATGGTGTATTACCACAACCATGCCCGACCCAGTTTCCAGCCCCTCCCGTCAACACTTCACTCGTACCACTACCCACCACTGTCCAAGTCCATCACATCAACACTTCATCATCCACCTCGTCTTTTAGTTATTCCGTGATGACTGTAATAAATACTGCTTTAAGTACTAGGTGATTATCTATAATGCTCATATCCACAGGGTGTCCCAGCACATCATAGCCAGCCAGCCACCGCCAAAACATTCAATCCATTCTGTTGTCTCCTCCCACCCTATCCAGCCCTTAAAGACCTGAATCAATATCTTTATCTCAACCTTTCTTCAGATGGTGTAATTGGGCACATTGTTTATTCAGTACCTGAAACGGTCTTCATTGACTTGATCACCATTTCAGGGCATCCGGATCCCCTCTGTCCCCCCATGCCCCCTATTTCTGTTCTGATGTGGTAATTTTCTGCCTTGATAACTAGCCAGCCTACAGCATTCAGACTCATAGAGGAAACTTTCCTTATCATAGCACACACCTACCATGATCGAAGCCCATCCCGTCCACACTTTTTACACATCCCAACTTAGCCCTGAAAAGAATTCGTTAACATATTTATAAGTGTACTATATGGATGTAGTCCAATATTGGCATCAGCAATAACAGCCTTAATCTGAGGTTATTCATTTTCACTTTCACCGGTTGTATAGACCTGATAGAACCTGAAAAATATGAACGGTCATATAGGGTACCATATCACTGCGCTGATCGGGAGGATTTTCTTGCAACAGGCCTTTATAGGTATGTCCTATTTATACAGATCCATTTCCACTTCATGAACTTACAGTGACATGAGAACCTAAACTGCCTGAACTGATCTTGAGTTGATATGTTTGGGTGTGATCATGGATGAATTTAACTTGAACTTCATGAATATATCTAACCTGACCTTAATAAAGTGTAGCAATTAGAAAGGAGTTTGCATGTAGGGGGACTACTGGGCGTTGAGACCTGGCTCACAGCCTATGTCCAGAGTCGGACACATTAAAAAATAAAATAAAATAAAATAAAATAAAAATAAAATAAAATAAAATAAAATAAACTACCTGAAACAGTATGAACGAAGCTGAACTGGCCCAAGGAAGCCTGGGTGAATGTGAAAATCAAGACTAGACCTAAAAGGTACGTAGCACCCGTCAGACAGCAAACTCTAATCCCATTCCTAACTCTCTACAGTAAGAGTTACCCGATAGTCCCAGTCCTTCATGCAGGCAACAGTTCAGCTTTCGATCTGGCTCCCTCTGTCTGTATTTCCTTCTGCCTATGATCTCCGCTCTTTTAAACACAATGTGTCCAGGCATCTCAGAGTAAATGGGTCTACAAATTGAATCCATTATTTTCTTTTTATTTATTATTTTTTTCCCCCTCTCAAGGAGCAATCTGGAGGCTTTATAGTCTTCATTTCCTTCTTATTTGTATGTAAAATAATGGGTCTAAATAAACCTGAATCAATAAGTGTACCTGAGTCATTAAATCTGACGTGAAAGTACATGATTAATCAATCTTAAATGGATGTGATGAGCGAAATTGGACTTGGAGCAGCATTAATAAAACTGGATGGACCTAATTGCCCTTCAGTGAACTTTGCTAATCCTTGGTTTTGAACTGGTCTGACTGAGCAACTGTGGAGGAGAAGGTAGTGAGTAAACAATAAGCGTCGTTACAATTAGACACAACTGGTCGTTAACTTAGGGGTCTCTGAAGCTGAATTAAATAATTTTCCAGTTGAATGAGCAAAGTTTTAGACAATGTTCTGGTAAGGTATTAATGGTGATTGTTTCTGTTACCTTCATGGCTACAGACAAAATCTTCCATATCTATCTCCAACTCGTTCCTTCACCTCATCTTCAGCCTCCCTCTCCCCTGTCTCCCTCCATCACAGTCAGATACAGTCTCCTAGCCAACTTTTCTCTGCAGTCGCATAGCATAGTCGAAATGTCTCAGGGTGATCCAGGCAACATGAATATGGACAACAAAACGCTCTCGAATTTGCTCATTTTTCTGTCTGTCTTTTCACGACCCTCCACACTCTGTTCTCAGATAACTCATTTCTGTTCTTCTCGCTCCTGACTTGTGTCCTTCCAGCAAACTTCAGTCTTAACATCAGTGTGCTGAAGTGGTAATTGCACTACTGTCATTCAAGATTTTTTTTTTTCAACCATGCATCCTTCCTATTGTTTATCACCGCTTTCGCTGTACCTGCAGTCACTCTTTCACTTCTGTACCTTTTGATGCGCTTCATCCTTCAAACTGCCATCTTTGCTCATCACACTATCTAATACATGAAGGGAATCACATTCTCTAGTTCATGACCGTTCAGTTTCGCTACGCACTCAGTGACTTCATTCTTCTCAGGAGCCATTACTTTTCTTCTCGATACATTTTTTTTTTTTTTACTTTAAAATTTGGTTTTTAGAAACTATTCATAACTCACTCGTACACCAGGCTTTGCAACACAGTAACCTCCTTGACAGGGGATACCCAGTCATTGCTGTGTTACCCTGTTGTTTCTTTGTTTACACTGTCAACGGAGAAATGGCGCATCCCTGTTTCGGTCCAATAATTAGTGGTTTTGCTGTGTTTCCGCTCTTTCATTTATGATGATTATATTTTCAATTCTCTCCACACTCCTTTTCTCCCGCCGCAACATTCTTCACATACCTAAAGGCAGCATAAGGTTCCTTTGACTTCTTTAATTACCTTTCTGTTATAACTGAGATAATGTTCTGTCCACTCACCTCCTACGCTTCCTAAAACACTTCACGACTGTCTTTTTTATTAAAACGACACTACCATCAGACAATTTTGTATATGAATCTATTAGTTTCTAGTACTGTAGGAGTTTATTTTGTATACATTTATTCTTATCATTTCGTAATGGCTCGCCCAAATCATATAAACTAGAGGTAGTAAGAAACAGCTGAGAATCTTCTTGCATAATTGTTTAATTACGATTTTAGTCCACTGCGTAAACATATAGTTTATCCGTTTAGGCCCGTTAATGTACTCTTTATTACTGCTACCTCCAGATGATTCTAATAAGTTTGGTGGACCTCTTATCTTGAACTTCTTAATCAAGGTTCTATTTTATCCAATGAGCTCGAATCATCTCGGAACATCTCTCCTAAACTGACCAAAACGTTTAGAAGTAGCAAAAATGACAATCAGGTCGGCCTCGAGATAGTTCCGTCATCAGCGCAGAAATGTTACTTAAATAATGGAGACAAATACTGGTTGCCTGACTTGTTGATCCTTGTGCAGTCGATAGGCATGAATAGTTATAAACCATAGTTTGATTACCTTAACCCAATTCTCTTCCACTTACAGCTTGTCTTCCGTAGATCAGTGAAAGAGTAAGACAATAATATGGCTGTACATCGTTTCAATAGTATTTCTCAATGTTTACCATCTTATTCTAGTGTACACTACAGGTCAGAAGATACAGATTTTATGCCATCTTAAAGTGGATAATTTACACTAACTAGCAAGAGATATGTAGCAGTATTGCAGATTGCTTACCTTGTCTGTGCAATGTCGTCAGCAAACAAAGTGGTTCTTGTACACTGAGCACCCTATTATATAAGCTACGGTTGGGGCGGGGCTTACACCTCGACCTTCTGAGGCTTCAACACACACACACACACACACACACACACACGCACACGCACACGCACACACACGCTCACACACACACACACACACACACAAATTCTGCATTATAGGACAAACGGAAACAACCTCATATATTTGAGTTATTGTTCAAACGCCAGTCCATTTGTCTTCTTTCAATCATTGTAGTATTTACAGCCTTAGTAGACGCTAGCAGTGACAGAACATTCTTACAATAGAATAATTGTCTATGAACAGTATGGCCTAATTCCTTATTTGTGTAAGTCTCGTTTTATTGTATTGAATTCTTTGAAGTTTCTGTTGCACAAGGAAATTGAAATTGGTACCACGTTGCACAAATATTCATTTTAATTAATTTTGAGGCCAGGAATTACAGTAAGGTACAGAAAAAAATTTCAACAAAGCCGCTTGTCGTATAAACCTTAGTTTTCACATTAAAATAATTATTACTAGCTTACTATATATTTCACCTTTCGATCGGAAACCGTATATGAGTGATGTGGCCTAAATCTGACTGGAATATACAGTTTTATTATTGCTTTGGTGAGCCAGCTAAAGATGATTTTTTCTTTTATTTACTTTCGCTAACCAACATACAGATTCTTTAGTGTTCCATTCTTCCTATCTACAGATATTTGTATTCTGCTTTGGAAAGATCACTCTAACTGTTGGGGGTTAGGTGTACTCGTAGGTTATAATTGATTCAATACAAGAGATTTCCCCATAGATGAATCGCCTTGATGTAACATGAATAAACTGAGAAAAAAAATAACAATAGTCAAAAAGAAAACTCCAGCCTCTCGAGAACGTAATATCAGTTTCATTCATCGTTTGATCTATCTTTTAAATTTGATTTAAGGAAACGATTCATAATCGAGATTACTTCACACCCTTTCACTAAAGAAGCATAAAGAAAAATAAATAAAAACATGGAGGTTTTAAGGACACACTATAAAGAGACGTCATCGTTTGGTAAAGGTTAAAGTAACGATTTCATCTTGGAACGAGAGTATGTGATGATTTCCACCAGCATCGTGAAGGAGGCCAAGGCACTGGTAAAGAAGAGTAGGTTGAAGCCGCCCTGCGTGTGGTTGAGGCTGAGGGGTATCTCTTTACTATCCTGTAATGGAAGCTAAATATTAGTGTCCGAACTATGTAAATGGACAACATATGGCGATAACATTTTGTACACAAGGCGTATGACGAATACAAAATCTATTAGATTTCTTGACGAAAGTTGCAGGATGCCATTCTCCCGAAGAGAGAGAGAGAGAGAGAGAGAGAGAGAGAGAGAGAGAGAAAGAGAGAGTGGGTGTGTCCATGTATTACATATTCCTTGCCACTAGCTGGTGACTTGTAAGTCTCTCAGGGATGGATTAATCAGCTTACCAGTGCATTATTTTCTACCTGCCATTTTCCTTTCGATGCTGGGTTGCTACTGTCTGCTGAGTCATAAGGAGGGCGCACTTTGGTCGGAAAGTTAAGAAAAGTGCAGAGTTGCTTAAATGCAATAAAATACTGGAGGTTACCTCTAGTAAATGCTCTGTGATAATGAGAATCACGTAACTTCAGTCTTGCAACAACACGCTAGTGACCCTAATTAATTTGTTGGCCAGTCTTCATATTTTGCAGAGATGTGTTCATGGTTACCGTCCAAAGCACTGAAGCAATACATAATGCAGAGAACTGCCCAAAAGTCCCCAAACAGTTATAACAGATTCTTTACTTGTTTACTGGAAAATTCATTTCATAATCTTAAGGGATCATACAAAGCTTGCTATGTATGTGTGTGTTTGTGTGTGTGTGTGTGTGTGTGTGTGTGTGTGTTCTTACCTACTTGTTCTTACCTAATTGTATCTTTACAGGAATGAGTGAAGCTCGTATTGTCCCGTGTCCTAAACCATTTTTAACATACCTCTTAAATTTAAGAATTTTTTTCACACATTATTTCATTCGGTAGAGCATTCCACTGATCAGTTGCCCTATTTGGGTAATTAAATTTCCTTACGTCTTTATCACCTCTCTTTTTATACAGCTTTTTGCAGTGTCCTCTTGCTGATACTTCCCCATAGGTTATATATTCATTTATGTCTATTTTCTCTTTCCCTGATATGCATTTATATAGCATAATCATATCTCCTCTTTTTCTTCCCTCCTGTAGTGTTGGCAGATTCAGTTTTTCTAATCTTTCTTCATAGCTTAGATCCCTTAACCCGTTTTGTCACAGCTAGACCCATCGACGTACGGGTATGTCGCCCAATTGCAAGGGTCATAATTGGCACAATTTTCAAGTTTCATGGGTGATTTTTTGTATGCATATGTGGGAGACCTTCCTCTGCCTGCTGTTAAGCGGGGATACTGCCTGGCCCCACCTAACCCCTCCCCCCTCCCCCTCACACTAGGCAATTCACCTATTACCAGTAACCTGGCCAGTAAAGGTATGTTGCCCCACGGTCTCTCCAATGACGAAATTCACGGTAAAAGGGATTCCTGAGGTGGAGGACAAAGAAATTAAGAAGCTAGAGCAAGAAACAAACAGAAGTGATGAGGTGGTAATGTCATAAAGGAAGGTGCCATATGTGAATGTGTTTGGTGACTGAACAATGCTTCTATTTTTTTTTTTTTTTTTATGCAAGGAAGAAGGAACCAAAGGCCACAGGCCTGCATACTGTTCCTTCCAAGAAAAAGCAAAAACAGTATTAAAGAGAGCCAAATTCAAGATCCGTTCAATTCGAGATGCCTGGACACACTGCTTTTGAAAGACTGGAGATCATAGGAAGTAGGGAATACAGAGAGAGGAAGACAGTTCCAGAGTTGACCAGTTGCATAAATGAAGGACTGGGAGTAACGGTTAACTCTTGCATTAGAGAGTTGGACAGAAAAGGGATGAGAGTTTGTTGCTAGACGGGTACTACGTGCCCGTCGTAGAGGTGGAGGGATGCAAGCAGACAGTTCAGAGGAACATTGACCATTGAAGTAGCGATAGATGAGAGATAAAGATGCAACAGTGCGGCGAAGAGACAAAGGTTGAAGGGAATCAGTAAGAGGAGGAGAGTTAATGAGACGAAAAGCCTTTGACTCCACCCTATTGAGAAGAGCTGCATGTGGGGAGCCTCCCCACACATGAGTGTTGTACTCCATACACGGGGCTATATAAATGTGTGAAAACCAATATAGTCTTGTATTACACATAAATTCGTACCAGATACATAAATAAATGCGTAATTTAAAGTGGCTTGAATTAGTAACCATTCCATAGTTCGTTTTCTTTAGCCAGGTACCCTGAGAAAGAGGGA